>APFE031582606.1:2461-15652 GCA_000404065.3 Pinus taeda
TATCCCTATTATTATAAACACCATGGTGTATAAACCCCACAATGTATAAATATCCCCTCCTTGGCACTATAGCCATAATGTTCACTCCCTGGGAATTGAATTAACACCTGGTTAAGGTCAAGAACCCATGTTCCACCTTTTTCTCCATCTCAATCCATTTTCCTACCCAATTGATCCATTTTTGCCTAAAAGGAAACCTTGAAGACCACTCTTTAATCCCTGAAAACCATCCAAGGGCGGAAACATTATGAAAATGTATTATTTATCTTGCCTCATCCCAAGGTCGGGAGCCAGTTTTTCGGTTTTTGCTGTATAAATTCCATCGAACCCCTCTTTCCTATAGTTCTACCTTCATAAAATTTTGCACACAAATATCGCACAAACTCCGCAATTTGCACCATTTTCTAATGTTGTCCGACCGAATTATATTTTGCAAATAAAACTATAAAAAACCATTGAAAATCATTTGTCACATGGAGGGTCCTGCCGTCGCGTTTGCCGAGAAATATAATTGTTTAAGGCTCGCCCACTCACTGTTACAGCCCGTGCAACTAATCTGCCCGATGACCGTCCGATGGTGGCCTTCCCAGATCTACGGTTGGCATCGATTTCGGGAAAACCCGACGTATGAAAGTTAACAAGAGCAGAAGTTATCGCCCGTGCAGCTCCGTCGCCCGACAGTCGTCAGATCGCGCGCCTGCAGATCAATGGCTCACATCCATATCGGAGGACCCCCGACGTCCGACAGATACCTTCCGATATCTGTCAGACGCTTACGTCACGCAGGGACAGATGTTGCGTCCAAGTTCCATTGGAGCCCCCTCTGACAGATTCCTTGCCGTGCAGGAGGGGGCCCGATATGGTGACACCTGTCCTGCCCACGTCCCCGTCTTGCTGTCACGCACGTCATCACCACGTCTGCCCACCTCGTCCCTCATTCGCCCACCTGGCCGCCACCTCATCGCCCCCGTGGACCGGTCTTTGGCCGCCACGTCACCCGATGACGTCCTGCTGACGTCATCCAACCCGATCCCCCATGCTGACGTCATCCAAAAAGCGCGCCAATAAAGGAAAAAAGCCATATTTTTGCTGTTTTTTTCGCAATTTTGTCATTTTTCTGGGAAAAGCACTGCTCCGCTGTCTGCATGCATTCCACGACGACCGTTCTACCAGCCAGCCCACGACCATTTTCAAAGAATCCAAAGCACTAACCCAGCTACTGCTTCATCCCAAGCCATTGTTTAAAAAGGTATTTCACACTTCGTCTTATCTCGAGCTGGTTTTCTCATAATTTCTGGTAAAATCCGCCATAAACAGGCATTAGAGTGAAATTAGACCGGTAAACTAACTATATCCTACCTTTCTCGAACCGTTTAAGATTGAATTGCTGTGGCAGAAACCTTCTTTAGCTTCAAACACTGTCAAAAACCCTACCCTGTTCGCGCAATCGCGAACTCACTGCATTGTTCCCAAAATTGTGCAAGGAGGTCTGCCACTCTGCATAAAGGCCTTCTCAGAAATCTCAGCACCGTTATACTTGACTGTGTACCAACCCTATTAGCTTCGGTCCCTCTAAATTTCACTGTATCAGTTAGCAGACCCGGCATTTCAAGAAATCCTTGGATCAGACATGGATACCCCTGCAGTCCTTAATGTCACTCCTTTGAATGCTCCTCAGAGAGAGCTAGACTGGCAAGATTTGGCAGACCTAGACTACCAAATCTCGGAAGACTGCCGATCCAGATGTACATTTCATATTCACCTCCTAAATGAGCTCAAGGCTAGGCACAGAGATGGAACAGACATTCTAGGCATTTGGGAGTCTTCCCTCCCAACTTTTAAAATGCCCCAAGTCACACAGTTCCCTGACCTCATCTACTTGTGTGCCAGTTGTTATGATCCAATACAGAGGGCTCTAATGAATCCCCAAGGTGAAGTTGTATTCTATACCACCCCTCAGGCCATCAGGGATATGGTTCAATTCAAAGCCCAAAGGAAACTGGTTCCTTTATCCCTGCTCGACTTAATCAACCAAGGGACCAAGATACTCACAGAGGCAGAGATCCTGAAATTAAATCAACTGTTTATTAGCAAGTCGGACACAGTGCTGCATCCTCCCATCTTTGATGGATACCTAAATCAACTTGGATTGGACCTGGCCCATATGGTAAGCTCAGTACTGGGGTATAAATCAATGGAGTTTATAGAGGAAACTGTGCTAGTCATGATGACAATGTTCACCCCTGGTAAGGACCCTATCTGCTATGACTATGCCACATATATCTCTGACAAGATACATGAGCAATTCTTGCACTTATCCAGAGAGAGGGTGTTCAGATACACTTCATATATTTATCATCTTATTATGTATCACCAACATGAAAAATTCTCTTTTGAAATCAAAAGAACTGATGCAACAGGAAACCCAAGATCAGTGGTGTACTGGAGCTCAGTCTTCCATGTGCGTGCATATTCACCCTATACATATTGTGAGTTCATAGATTTGTTTATTCATCCGGCCTTATCTTTGCTCATGACAGAACCTCCTCCAAGACTCTCTGATGAAATGCAGAGGATTCTGCAACTGTCCACTGCCTACAGCATAGGAGACTGGTATTTTTACCAGCATCACACTGTGATTAGGATATATGGGTGTGAGCTGCACCCATTCAGGCTACCCAGATTTGTGCCCATGAGGCTCTTTGCCCTGGAGTATTTCAGACAATTCGGCAATGCCGATCAGATTCATTTTGCAGGGAAAGGCAAGAAGGCACAACTAAAAGTTAAAAACCAGCTTGGTCATTTTGTTTTAAACAAAAGAGAAGGATGGAAGGAGGCAGATAGGATGTTGGAAGGCCTTGGCCTAACACTCAGTTTCCCCTGGAAGCCCTATGACCCCAATGGCTTTATATCTTTGAGAAGATTGAGATACAAACTCTCTAGCTATGAGCATGAGAGCAAGTTCCATATATTGAGACATGCCAACCAGCCAAAGTGGAGGAAAAACGCCTTAGTAGAGCCTGTATCTCAAGAAGAGCTAGTTGAGAGGGCTAGAAGACATTTATTGAAAATGGCTGACTTGGAATGTCCTTCTCAGGTGCCTGCTCTACCAAATCCTCACAAAACAGCACCTGCCTCCTCCTTTGCAACACAACAAGAGGCAGCACAAACTTCAGTACAGGGACAGGGCAAGGGAAAAGACAAAGAAATGGAAGAAGCAGAGGACCAACATGACCAACAGGGCCAATAGGACCAACAGGGCCAACAGGGCCAGCAAGGCCAACAACAGCAACAAACTGATCATCAGGATCAAGAAAAACAAAAAGCAGAAGGCCAGGCAGCCACTCAAGAAAGAGAAACTAATATGGCGCCTCCTAGACAGGATTCTAGGGTAGACTCCTCTGTCCTCCAAACCCCTCAAAGGGAGGACACTAGCAGAAAGAGAGAGAGGGAAACACCCCTCACAAAAACATCAGACAAGAGGCAAAGGCTCAACCCTTTTTCAGAAGAGGAAATGCACAGCCTGGAGACTTCTGCCAGCTCATTGCATCAAGAGCAGGATAAAGCAGCACTAGGGGAGGTCAGCTCCTCACGACAACAGCAGAACACGGCTACAGGCATAAAGGAGCAATTTAAAGAGGCCAAAAGGAGGAGTGAGCCAATAAAAATTCGGCTCTATAATCATTTATTAAATATGGCCCCTGCAAACCAACAAAGGCTAATGGCTGCCTTCGATGTGCAAGAAGGCAAAATGACTATGAGCCATTTTGCCCCTACAGTGCAGCAACCTCAAACAGCTGCAGATTATATAAGGACAAACTTAGAATTCCTTTCAAAGGACATCCACCCCATGGACCAGATCGAGCTCCACAAGCAGACGGGCGAGATGGTCTATGCCACTCTGGAAGATAAGACCTTGATAAATTACAGGCTGCAAAATAGCTTAAACAACACTGCAGCACAGCTTGAGTTGGAGAGGGCATCCTCTCAAGCTAAAGACAACAGAATCAAGGCATTGGAGGAAATAATTATAGAGTTTGGGCATGACCCCAATGACGTTAAGGCAATACAACAAGTCCTTAAACTGAGGGATGCAGATATAGCTGCAATTAAAAAGAAAATGAAGACCCCCCCAACTCTACATCCACAAACAAATGAAGTTTCCCAGCAGAGGCAAGAAAAGGATGCAGCAGCATTACTAATGACTTTATATAAAGAGCTGATAGACACATAGCAAAAGCTGCAAGACACATAGACTACATTAGAAGCAGCGCTACAAAGAAGGGAAGCAGGGCAATCTTCCAAGCCCCCCACAGAAACAATAGACCTTGAGGAGACCCCTCAAGATACCATCCCTCCAAAGCAACAGGCACCAGAAACTGTTCCAGGCATCACAATACCAGCCACTACAGCACCAACAACAGAACAGGCTGAGAGCCTGGACATGCAGAAACTAAGGCAAGAGATTCAGTTGCTAGAGTCTCAGATGTCGGAGCTCAATCAAGCCAAGGACAGCTTAGCAAAGATAAATGAAAAATATGATAAGTCTAAGAAAAATGTGTCTGAGAGGGAGAGAGAAGTAAAAGCTCTGAAGAAAACAATTGCAGAGCTAGAAAAGGAGCTCAATTTTGAGAAAGTTACAGCAGAGCTCAAACAAGTGATTTGGACTGCCATTGGACAATCAATAACTAACCAATGGGATTACATTGATGCCATATACGAGCAAGTGGGACTCATTGGCAGGGCAAGAAAAGAACTACACAGAGCAAGAAACTCCCTAGGCAACATGGCAGACCTTGCCCCCAGGATGATTGAAGTCCTCAACTACAGGACAAGTTCCCAGCTGGTAAAAATGGGAATTGGTAATAGGACTGAAACCATTTCCCTGATCAAAAGAGCCACAACAATGAAAAAATTAATCCAAACCCTAGACAGGAGAATCCAGGATATGCCAGTGGATATAAACAAGTTTCAGAACAGGTTCTTGGCCCTGCAGGACAGAGGGCTCCCCAGCTTGCTAGAATCAGGGAAGTTACTCTCTCATGAAAAATACATCAAGAGGGTAAGCACTTTTGCAGCAATTCAGATTGCTGAGACACCAGGAACCTCTTCAGCAGGCCCAGTAACAGGGCAAATTCTCTTTGAAAAATTAGATAATTTGTTTTTTATTAGAAATGAAGTATCACATATGTTTGATGAGCCCCCCCATTTCTACAAGTACACAGAAGCTGATGAGACCTTAGGGTCAATTTTGAAGCATCAGCTTCCTCCTCCAGATACATGGCAAGATTTGATAAAGTTACTTTTGAACCAAAGTGGAAAAGATTAAATCTTTTCGGTAAAAGGTTTAGACTACATATACAGATAAGCAAAAGCCATAACAACAAGTATGAAGACGCTAAGCCAACTCAGCACAGGTACTCGACATCAGCAGCAGCATCAGCAAGCATAGGTGGCAGGGCCAAGAAGATACAAAAAATCAGAGTGGCAGAGCACTTCATTCTACATTTATGATAAAGCCGCACAGCTGACTCCGCAGTGCCCAAAGGTCAAAAATTTATCCTGACAGGAGTAAAAAGCTTTTAAGAGTCATTTATATTTGCAATTACTTCTCATCTACTCTCCATGTACGAGTGTAAGAGATATTTTCCTCTCAGATGACTCAATACCTGAGGTATTTCTGTATGAAACATCTATATATTCCCCCTCGCGTTTGTTTAGAGGGGTTGGACTCCGGATGTAAAGAAGCTCTCGTTATCTCTTCTGTTACTCTCATGTTGTAAAACTTCAGACAGCTAATACAAAGAACAATGTGATTTCTTCAAATATTGTCTCTCATGATGACTTGCTGGTGTGTGGCTTAAAGTTACAGGACTCCTGTGTATTCCATGGCTCAATAAGTTTCCTTATTCCTTTCTGTTACAATTATGTTTGCTATACTTTCTTGTATCTCTCATGTTTCCCACGTATATTCAATCTCTGAATAGCCAGGAAAAAGAGTAACCCAGGATTTAATCTTCGATTACCCTGAGTTCAATCCTAGCTGTTTTTATATGTTTTCTTCAGTTATGGTATTTAAAGAGTAATTCTTCAGTGCTACCTTTAATACTGTATCATCACAAGAACATGTTATTTCAGGAATTCAAGAAATTGCTCCCAAATAACAGACCTCTTTCACACCAGTCAGCTTAAGTAAAGAATTCTTCATTGCTTTTTGCTAAGTTGTTTCCATTTCGCTCTCAATCTTTATAGTTTGTTTCATAGGATACATACAGGCCCTGTATTTACCTCCACACTTCAGTCAAGACCTCAAGGGAACAGTAGTCCAAGACCCCATTTCCCAATGGATTAGCTTCACCTGAAGACACGCATTAAAAGCTATCAGAAGCATCCTCCCAACCAAACACAAAAACAACCAAAAATTCACTTCATAACTAGCCTAAAACCTTCACTAAAAGCAGTGACAAAACTAACAGAGAGAGCCCTCTCTGACTACAGCTGGGCTAGAAGCTGTAGCCCAAAGATTGGTTAGTGGTTACCCCGGCCGTATTCTCTTAGGAGTCAAAGAGAACAACCTGGGTGTTAACATAATCACTTCATAACTAGCCTAAAACCTTCACTAATAGTAGTGACAAAACTAACACAGAGAGCCCTCTCTGACTACAGCTGGGCTAGAAGCTATAGCCCAAAGATTGGTTAGTGGTTACCCCGGCCGCATTCTCTTAGGAGTCAAAGAGAACAACCTGGGTGTTAACACTACCAACTGTGGAAAGGGAGATTAAGAAAATGCTAGATTCTCAAATCATCCTCCCCTTTAGATATTCTAATTGGGTTGCAAATCTAGTTCCTATTAGAAAGAAAAATGGAGAAATAAGACTCTGTGTGGATTTTAGAAATTTGAATAAGGCATAATTAAAAGATAAGTATCCTTTTCCCAAAATGGATTAGTTACTTCAAATGGTTTCAGGAGCACAAAGACTTTCTATGCTTGATGGTTTTTCAGGTTACAATCAGGTGAATGTTGATACAATAAACAAAGAGAAGACAACCTTTACTACACCCCAGGGTACATTCATGTATGCTAGGATGCCATTTGGCTTAACCAATGCTGCAACAACATTTTAGAGAGCTATGGACATAGATTTTATGGGTCAGGTAAATAAATTTGTGGTTATTTATCTTGATGACATAAATGTTTTTTCTAAATTTTATCAAAAGAATCTAAAGCACTTGATGATGGTTTTTGATAGGTGTAGAAAATTTGGAGTATCATTGAACCCTAATAAGTCCTTGTTTGTTGTCAAAGAAGGAAAACCGTTGGGCCATATAATTTCAAAGGAGGGAGTAGCAATTGACTACAAGCGAGTATCTCCCATTGAAACATTGACCTTACCTAGAAACAAGAAGGAGATTCAAGCCTTTCTAGGAAAGATTAATTTTCTAAGGAGGTTTATTCCAAATTATGCAGCGATTGTAAAAGATATAACTGCCATTCTCCAAAAATACTATGAAGCCAAATGGAATGCCTCTTCTAGGCATGCATTTGAACAAATAAAAAGGGCTATCTCTTAAGCTCCCACCTTAGCCATCCTTGATTGTACTAAGCCATTTAGTAT
Organism: Pinus taeda; assembly: GCA_000404065.3. NCBI lineage: Eukaryota > Viridiplantae > Streptophyta > Pinopsida > Pinales > Pinaceae > Pinus > Pinus taeda. The sequence goes on from APFE031582606.1 coordinate 10,078, forward strand.
TTTCTCTTTTGCCTCTTAAAAAACCCTTGCTGATGTTCTATTACAGAAAAATCAAGATTCCCATGACCAACCCATAGCCTTTTTCAGCAAGGTTATGAGATATTCTAAGCTTAAGTATGAAATCATTGAGAGGCAAGCCTATGCCCTCATTCAAGCCCTGAAATCATTCAGAATGTATGTCTTACATTCACCTATTACTACTTATTTCCCTAATAGTGCTATGAAAATTGTCCTAACCCAACCAGACACTGTTGGGAAAAGAGGTAGATGGATCACTCAAATTCTGGAGTTTGATCTAACTATCAAGACTACCAGGCTTGTAAAAGGTCAAGGATTAGCCAAGCTTCTAGTTGAATCTAATTGCAAAGTACTTGGAATCAATTCTATTTTAGAAATACAAGGGAAGAATAGACAAGAACCTTATGTTCTTGCAGAAGGGGTGAATCCACAAGATCCTTCCCTTCATCCTAAAGGGGAGAATCCAAAAGAACCTTCCCTTCATCCTAAAGGGGAGAATCCAAAAGAAGCTTCCCTTCATCCTAAAGGGGAGAATCCAGAAGAACCTCTACCTTCAGAGAAGATCAATCCTATACGAATTGATGAAAATTTCTTGTTGTCAAACTGGTATGGAGATACTGTAAACTTTTTGATCCATTTTGAGTGTCCAGCATCATTCTCCAAAACCCATTGTAAAACTCTTAAGTTAAAATTAGTCAAGTACAGCATTATAAATGCAAATTTATACTGGAAAGATCCACTAAATATTTTGTTATTATGTTTAATAGAACTAGAAATTGAAGGAGTCATTGATCAGTTTCATACAATTTTATTGATCTTCTTAGAAACATATAAAATATGATTTCAAAGATTGAGACCCAACCCAAGATAATACAACAAACAGTTACTAGAACTCAAAACCAAAATCAAGGTCAGTATAAAAGAAATCCACCACTAAAAATTCTTTAGAGACCTAGCAATGATCAATAGGTTCCTACTCCTCTATTGATAGATTACCAACAACCTGATGATAATACTATGACAATTACTGAAGATATTAATAGAATGGATTCTTCTTCCAATCAAAGAGCCATCATTCCTCTCTCACAACAAAATTAGGTTCAAGAAGATCATGAAGCTTCACCAGTCTCTAAATATCATGCTTTCTCTGAATTTTTAATTGCAAAATTAAACAAGAGGTATGATCTTGGGCCTATGCCTGTTCCTTGGAGACCTACAAAGGAAACTCCAATAGTTGAACCATGTATGAAAACCACTGAAGCTTAAACAACTCTTATTCATCCCTTAGTTCACTCAATTGAGACTACCCAAACTGGTAAAAACATTTTGACTACATTTAATGTTGAAAAAGAATTAGAGAGGGTTAAGATCCCAATTCCACTGTCATAACTTTCTAAAAAACCCTAGTTACAAAATCGAAGTCGCAAAATGGATACAAAATACCTCGGTTGATGCTGAAGGTAAGTTTGCAAGATGAAAAACCAGCAGTAGTTTTTGGCCCTAGTTCAGACATGATAGATGAGATAATCCCTCCTTTCTATGTAACTCTTAAAACAAATGATTCCATGTTGTATAATTGTATGCTTGATTCAGAAGCATCACACAACCTTATGCCAAAATCTATCATGGACCATTTGAAACTTGAGATAACTAGATCCTACCATGACCTGTACACCTTTGATTCTAGAAGGGTGCCCTATTTGGGATTGATTAAATATCTAGTGGTTACCTTGCCCAAATTCCAGTGAAAAGTGTAGTACTTCATATTGTTGCCACATATATCCCTCCCAAGTTTGGAATGCTCCTTTATAGGCCTTGTTGTGCCAAATTAGGGGCAACTCTACAGATGGATATGTCATATGTTACTATTCTTGTTTATGGAGGAGAGCAATTAAGATTATATAGAGAGGAAAGATTTGTACATACTGTTTGTAAGACTGGCCAGCCAAGGAACCATCCAATTTATGCAATAGATCAAGACTTTGGTTGTTTTCAACTCACTTCAAACCAACATAAAACTCGAGTCAAAATTGAAGAGGTAGTTGAAAGTCCTGAACCAAACCAAACTAATATTTGGAAATTGTTCTTTGATGGCTCTTGCATGAAATATGGGGCATGAGCTAGAGTATTTTTAATTTCACCTAAGAAGCAAAATATAACCCAATCATGTAAATTAGACTTCAAAGTTACCAATAATGTGGCTGAATATGAATCTTTCCTTTTAGGATTGCAATTATCCAAAAGCTTAAAAGTTCAAAACTTAAGTGTCTTTACTGATTCAGAACTTATTGTTAACGAAGTAAGAAATGATTTCCAGACCAAGTACCCTAGACTTAGGTCCTACCGAAATGAAGTATGGGATTTATTTGAAAACTTCTTTGATGCTTTTAATTTGACTTATATTCCCAACGATTAGAATATTCACGCAGATGCCTTAGTTGTCTCTTCTAGGTCTTTTACAATTCCTAACCATATTGATGTACTCTATCAAATACAAGTCAAATATAGGTCATCTATCCCAGGTAATTTGAAACATTGGCAAATATTTGAAGACGATGAACAATTGAAATCATTTATGTAGGTGATATGTGATTTTTCATTTCTACAAATTGATGAAGATAGAACTGAAATAAATGAAAATACAGATGGAAATGATACTTCATATTTTAAAACCCAAATTTCTAATCATGACATTATTCAATTTATCTAATAATCTTATTCCAAAAGGACTCATTCCTTTAGAAAAATTGTTTGATCAAAATGATGTCCTCTGAAACCCTCAGTCCATTTCTTTAGAATATGACCTAGAAGAGATTAACATTGGAACTGATGAAGATATCAAAAACATCAAAATATGTGCATCTCTAGACCCTGAGATCAAATCTCAATACCTTAAGTTACTGCAAAATTATAAGGATGTTTTTGCTTGGACTTATGTTGATCTAAAGACCTATGATACTTCATTAATACATCATAAGATTCCTTTGAAGCCAGAAGCAAAACCTTATCAAAAAAAACATAGAAGGATAAATTTAGCCTTTCTACCAACTGTGGAAAGGGAGATTAAGAAAATGCTAGATGCTCGGATCATCATTCCTCTTAGATATTCTAATTGGGTTACAAATCTAGTTCCTATTAGAAAGAAAAATGGAGAAATAAGACTCTGTGTGGATTTTAGAAATTTGAATAAGGCATAATTAAAAGATAAGTATCCTTTGTCCAAAATGGATCAGTTACTTCAAATCGTTTCAGGAGCACAAAGACTTTCTATGCTTTATGGTTTTTCAGGTTACAATCAGGTGAATGTTGATACAATAAACAAAGAGAAGACAACCTTTACTACACCCGGTGTACATTCATGTATGCTAGGATTCCATTTGGCTTAACCAATAATGGAGCAACATTTATAGAGCTATGGACATATATTTTATGGGTCAGGTAAATAAATTTGTGGTAATTAAGTTCATTGAGGAGAATACCTTTTCTAGATTTGGTTGCCCAACTCAAATTGTCACTTATAATGCAACAACTTTTTCTAGTGTTAAAATGATTGACCTTTGCCATAAATATCATATTATATAACATCATTCAACTCCATACTATCCTCAAGGTAATGGCCTTGCACAGTCATCAAACAAAAGCCTGGTAAAGGTAATAAAAAAGACTCTCGCTGATCATAAGAAGAGCTAGGATTCACATTTGATTTATGCAATATGGACAAACAGAATTAATCCAAAGAGATCAACTCGAAAATATCCATTTCAATTAGTCTATGGGAAAGATGCAATCTTCCCTACCAATTTGGCCTTCCCTATTTTAAAATTCCTGCAGGATTCAACAGATGAACCTGATTATTTTTCAAGAAGAATAAATCAGATTATTGAACTTAATGGAAACAGAGATGAAGTTCAATACAAATTGAATAAATATCTGAATAAGATGAAGGCCTTGTTTGACAAAAGAGCCATCGAAAGGGACTTTAAGGAAGGTGATCTAGTTCTAAGCAGGGAAAATTTTAAGAACCCCCCCTAAATTTACATGTATAATAAATGGGCGAATCTTGATGGTATATAGGAAAAATGGAAGGCGATTTTATCAATAATATGATATGTATATATAATTTTTTGGCGAATCTCTCACCAGCATGGCGAATATTTTACTCAATTATAAAATCTTGTGTTTATTGAATACACAAATGAAATCATTGCATTTTTTTTAAATATCTTTTGAAATCAAAATTACGAAATTACATATCGATAGGGGTGTAAGATAAAATTCACCTGTGCGATTCACAGAAAGCATGAGAAAAAACCTAATACTATATATAAAACCAAGAAAATTCAAATTCATCACTTCTAGGGACCTCATAACCACCCTGCCAATACACAAGTATGTTCCTGTTTGCAATTAGACAAATTACCCAAATTACAATATGTTTACTCCACTTCTAGGGACCTCGTAACCACCCTGCCAATACACCAGTATGTTCCCGTTTGTAATTAGAAAAATTATCCAAATTACAATCTGTTTACTCCAGCATATGTTGGAGAGTTATAGAAGGATGACTAGTGCAATCAATCCGTTCCTTTTAGCCCTGGATTTGTTTCAGTTTAAAACAGAAGTATACAAATATACTTGTCCAATGTCTATGCTTTAACCATTCACCTTAAGATGTTTTTACAATATAATTTCCTGAGTCTATTTAATATCTTCATTATCATAAAAACCAACCTATATCCATCTTAACTCCACATCTACCACTCTTAGGGGGATGAAATCTATTTATCCCTATGAGCACTTGGTAGACCCAGAATTAAGATGGATCTAAGATAGAATTTCCCCTTTAAATAGTCTATGCTCACATGAATAACATGGGTAATACCATGGGGTTATCATAAACCTGGAGCTTAAAAATTACTATTAGTTAATTTATAAAAATAATAAAATTTAATATGTTATTTTTATTTTTATTTTTATTTTAACAAGCTAAAATGTTTAACATACATTAAATTACAGCATCCATTTTTACTCTTGATCGGATCAAATATTTTTTCACTCTATGCTAGTTTGCATATCACGATATTTGATACCTCTAGGGGGTTAGTAGATCCAGAGTAAAGATGGATCTATTCTGGTTTAATTCCCCCATTTAAATAGGCTACATTCCCAAGTGAATACCATGGGTCAATACCATGTGCCATTTTGGTGAATACCATGGGTCAATACCATGTGCCATTTTTATTTTTATTAATACTAATATTAGGGTTAATAATGTTTTTTTGCATGGTATTAATAAAAATCTAGTAGTCCATGGTATTTGTCCCATATTATTTTGCCCATAGGTTTTACCTAAATATAACGCATTTTTGAGTGTTCGTAAATATAACGTGACTTATGGAGTAAATATAAAAAAAAAATGTTTTATTTGTTTCCCATACCTCTCGTTTATTTATATTTTTATTAATTTACCATACCTCTTTTACAAATATGGTATTTGGCCCATAGGATTCACTTTAAAAAAACCTCTTTTTTGAGCTTCATAAATAGAACGAGGGTT
>APFE031582606.1:33796-256956 GCA_000404065.3 Pinus taeda
TCCTAAGGATAAAAGTTTGTAATCCTATAGGGGTCTCCAAAAATATATGCGATGGTACGTGGGAGCACAGTCCGTACTGGTACCTATCGCTTCACTGTGGAGGAATCACCCAACCACTCGACGATAAACCACCAGGCTTAACGACGCCAGAACACGTCTCTAGCCTAGACCTCTAAAGTATAAGCGTTAGGTTCCAATGCGTTGTTAGGTTCATTGAAAAAATTTTACGTTGATATTTTAATTAAGTTTCGGTTTGCTGGCCTTAGCGAATGTAATCTCTCGAAAAAAAAAAAACTAAATGCAACTACATGAAAAACTAAATTCGTTTTGTTTGAATGAAAACTAGCTATAGGAGAGCGAAGAGGTTCATGTAAACAAAACGATGTCCAAATAATTCTAATGCAGCTAATCGATGAGGAAGGAAAAACTCTTTTTTTTTGAAACAAAAAGAATTACCACAACGTGACTAAAAGATAAAAAAAAAAATAAACCTTTTTTCTTTTCTCTTTTTTTAAAAAAAAAAAATGACGATGCACGTAAAGCTTTCAAGAGATGTTCATTGCCGGAAAATTGCTTTTAAAGAAACTAATAGCCAGTTTTTCGAAACAAAACACAACAACCTAACAAGGCAAAAGAAAAACGAGAATTTCACGCAACCATGCAAGCTGGGTTCTCACGAAAACAAGGAAAAATGAGTGGGCTACAAGCGAGATTTTTGCAACATGAAGTGCAAAAGCTGATATAACCACTAGGAGAAGATAAAAAATCTGGTGATAACAAAAAATCTGATGATAACAGAGCTGGGTATATAAATCGTCAATCTATGGGAGGTTCGATAACACAAAAACAATAAAATGTGAAGTCGGAAAAGCAATGGCAAACACCCGGAGGACGAGACACCACCAGCCAGTTGTCAATCTAACAGACTCTCGGAGGACATGCACAGGGCAAAAACCATATCCAAGCAACAGAGGCTGACCGACAGGCTTATAAACAGATCTGACCAGTGTGGCGCGACTGTGGGCCTGCAACTCGCGCTAAATAGGGTGTAGCGTGAGTTGTCCGAAAGCAGATCGTGCCCAGTAGCGCGACTGTTCAGAGGAAAAGTGCGCTGGCAGGGAACTGACAGGCAAAAATACAGAGGCGCGACTGTGAGCCTGAAACCCGCGCTAACCAGAGTGTAGCGTGAGTTGTATGAAAGCAGATCGCGCCCAGTAGCGCGACTGTCCAGACGAAAAGCGCGCTGGCGCGAGCTTGCTTAGATAAAAAAAAGAAAAAGAACTAAACAGAGCCAGTGAATGAAAAAATAGTAAGAACTGTAGGCAAAGAAATTGTTCAGATCAGACAATGATAGTAAAAAGACATGCAAAGCAAGACCTATACTGTCCAGTTTGTAAATCAACCCGGAGATAGATTGAAGGGGCGTTGATCTACTTCACTTCTGCATGGCGGAAGTGTTTCGAAGGCTGCCTGGCCGCTCTTCAGGCTAAGTCCAAACAATCACAACCAACCCCCACAATCATAAGCAAGACCCCCAACCTCCCCTTTCTTCCTTCCCCCTTCCCTTTTTATACCCTCTGTTGCGGAGGTAAATCCCCTCTGCGGACAGAGGTGGATCCCACTAGCCCCACAGGGGTCTAGCAACAATCAATCACGCTGCATGCAAGTTCCTAGCTATATAATTTGGAAGTCAATCTAGGAGACCAACCTGGAATCCAACGCTTGTTTGTTGTGGGGGGAAGTGTCGCTCCTATCCTCTATCTCCGACCGGTCGCTATCCGCACATAGATACCTGCACAAGTGAAGAATAACCCACAACAAGCATAAAATCCAAAAACATACAGCTATGTACCAGTCAAGCAAGATACAATTCACATATCACCGACGTAACACATGAATGAAACCATAATGACAGTCGCTTTGCATTAAATAGAAATGAGAGAAGAAATTACAACCACTTAAGGCTTGACACTGTAAAACTCCTCTAACTGGGTGGGCAGTCAGTCCGACACGTCTTGCAAAATCACTTTCTCTCTCAACAATCCGGTAGCATAACCTTACTTTCAACTTTTAGCTCAAAAAAACTATCTCTCTCACACTAGCTTGTTCACTCTTTTGCTTTTGCCTCCAAACTAGCCTGTTCATTATGGGGAGACAGGTTTTTATAGATAAAGGGAGAGGAGATATACATTGTATGTGGACACATTCTGAGTTTTGGTAATGTCTCATAATAGCCGTTGCCTTGGATAGAAAAGCCGAAACCCGGATGCTTTTGTGGGCTTTTTCCTTCAGGGAACTGAGTGAGTCACAGGGAAAAAGCATTCTAGCATACGCTGGCCAAAAATCATGCCCAAATTGTGTGGCGCGAGCCGTGCTCTGGGACAGAGCGCTTATGGGCGTGCCCTCGTTGTAAGGACTGGGCCATTGGCGCGGGGTAATATACTGTGTGCCCGCGCTAATGGGAAAAAGGCATTTTCCAAGGTTAATCTTCAGAGGGTGTCTTCAGGGTTATTGAACTTCATACTGAAGAGGCCTCAATGCAAGTGTTTTCAAGTTATGTCACTGGTCACAGGTCCGTAAATGTGTCCTCCAATGTGTGACAGTGGGGGTGCGACAAGGACGGTGGCCAACGGTGACAAATTACTGCGTAACAGGATGTAACTATTATTTTTTGATCAATAAAGATGAATCTAGATTTGCATCATCTCTAATCTTTCTTAGGAGGCTATAGTTCTTGGGGTTGAGCCCAACCCAAGTGTGAGTACGTCCTTTGTGTACTTTTATGTGTTTTTGCTGCATTCCTAGAATAATTTTTGCTACTTAGATTAAAATCTTGCTTGGTTACTTAGGTCGTTTGTGATGATTGAGATAGTTTTTCATGCTTCAGGTTGATTTGATAGTTTGGTAAAGGAAAAGACCTGCAAAAAGGCCATCAAGCAACCCTTGATCTCATCTCCTCCTCCTTGGGACCATGAGCTGAGACCAAGGCATACTTGCTACCACAAAAACACTATTTTTGCCTCTTCATGCAATTGCTAGTGTTAGATTTTTAGTTAGGAAAGTTGATACTAGTTGTACTTGCATGTTTAGAATATGTTCTTGCTTAGTTTCCATAGTTATCTTGCATGATTTTCTGCCAATAAACTTCTGTTCATCATATTTCTGGTTTGTAGGTCAAAGTAGGTTAAAATAGCTAGATCTCTAGTTTTTGTAGTCTTTCTTCGATCAGTTTTGAAAAATAGCGTGCAGAACACCTGTGATACCTCCCTGCCTACCCTTCCTCTATCAATACAACCTAATCCATTCCCTAATTCAGATTCTTGCCCTTCATTTGCCACATTTTCTCACTTTGCCCTATTTTCTACATTCTTGTGCATCATTGCTCCCTCCATCCTCGAACAACTCCAATCACCTTAATCACTCCTTAGCCTCATTCACCAAGTCCTAGACCCCTTAAAATCTTCATCCAACCTCCATTCCCACTTTTCCACTGTTTTTCCACCATCAACCCTCCAAAATCCTCTTTCGGAACATCCTGTAGAACCCCTGCAGACTTCGTGTAGAAGATCATGTGAGCAGTTTTTCGAGATTTGACCACTGTGAAACTCTCTGGAAGGGTGCTAGGGACCCGTTAGGACCTATTTTCACCTTCCCAACCTCCTACAAGCGCCTACCCCATTTCCTTTTTCCAATCAACCTCTGCACAGTAAAAAACAGTTAAAGCACATGCATAATAATTCTATAAGATTACTCAAAAATACAAAAAGAAGCTCCTTTTTAGATTTCAATTAAGAAGTAGCTTATTCACATGCACGTTACTTTTCCAAGAGTCAATGGCGTCTATTTCTGTAGCTGTCATCCATTTTCTTGCACCAGTAGGGTTAGTCGGTAAAACTAGGGTTTGCCAAGGTTTGCATTTCCTTTCAGCTTTCCATTTCTTTCTGCAAGTAGATTAGCCTCTATTGAGTTAGCTTTCATCCATCACAGTTAAAAGCTTCTTCTAAGAGCTCATAGAAGTTGGCTTAAGCTCCTAGCGGACTTGTGCCAGCTGATCAAGTGACAGCCTGCAGCAAGAGCTAGTACTTGTGCATATAGCACAGTCGCTTCCAAGTTTGTTACGAACTACTGGGTTGATAAAGGTAAAGAGGGGAGTCCCAGGAGTTGCAGCAATATTGTTGCAATACTGGAGCCCACTAGATACCTCTCAAATACCTGAGAATCCACTTCACTTCCATCCAATGCTTTTTTCTTGGATTGTGCATGTATCTCCTTACAAATCCCACTACATGTGCAATATTAGTGCTTGTGCAAACCATTACATGCATTAAGATTCTAACTACTAATGCATATGAAAATTTAGACATATAATGCATCTCTTCTTCAGTCTTGGGACACATTTCCTTACTTAGTTTTAAATGTCTAGCCAAAGGTGTAGTAACTTGTTTTGCGTTTTGCATATTAAATATTTCAAACACCTTTTGTATGTACTCACTTTGAGACAATGTTAATTTGGTATTTTTCCTGTCTCTAGTTATTCTCATAACAAGGATTTGTTTTGCAACACCCAAATCCTTCATTGCAAATGAATTTTCCAATTTTCCTTTGAGCACATTTATTTCCTGCATGTTAGACCCTACAAAAATTATGTCATCCACATACAATAATAATATAATATAAATGCCATCATTTTTCCTTTTGAGATAAACAAAATGATTAGAGTGACATCTGGTATAACCTTGTTCAGACATAAATCTGTCAAGTTTTAGATACGACTACCTTGGAGCCTGTTTTAAGCTATACAAGCTCTTCTTCAACTTGCACACTAGATTCTCCTTCCCTTTGACCTAATATCCTTGTGGCTGCTGCATATAGATATCTTCCTCCAAATCCCCATGGATAAAGGATGTCTTTACATCTAACTGATCAAGATGCAAATATTTTGCTACTACTAGACTTAAAATAGTTATGATTGAAGTCATTTTAACAACAAGAGAAAATATTTCATCAAAGTCTATACATTTCTTCTGTGCAAACTCCTTCACCACAAGTCTAGCTTTATACCTTTTTCTACCTCCATCTTCTTCCTTCAACCTGTGAACCCATTTATTATGTAATGTTGTTTTACTTGTAGGCAACCTGACTAAGTCCCAAGTCTGGTTATGTACCAAGGAGTCCATATCTTCTTTCATGGCTAACTCCCACTTCTTCCTGGTCTCTACCTGCACTGCTTCTTCATAACATTCTGGTTCATCGGAATCAGTCAACAATACATAATATAATGAAGGAGAATATCATTCAGGGGTCTACTTATCCTGGTAGATCTTGTAACACCACTTTCCATTTTTTTTTTTTTTTTTTTTTTTTTTTTTTTTTTTTTTTTTTTTTTTTTTTGCTATTGGTCATTATGGTTTTTAGGCACCTTTACTTTTTCTGTGATCTCATCAAGCACTGCTTATTCTCTTTTTTATTTTTCCTGTTTCTTTTCCTGCATTTAATTCTTATACAAAACCTTTTCATTGAATATGGCATCTTTGCTCCTAATGATTTTATGATTTTCATAATCATATAAGCGATAACCAAAATCATTAACACCTTATCCAATAAAGGTACATTTCTTTGATTTTGCTTCAAGCTTTGTTCTATTTTCCTTATTAATGTGGACAAAGGCTTCACAACCAAAAGTCTTTAAAAATGAGTAGTTTTCCTTTGTACTTGTCCATGCCTCCTATGGAATACTTCCGTCCAAGGAACTTGAAGGCCCTTTGTTTATTAGATAAACAACAATATCTACAACATTTGCCCAAAATTGTAAAGGCAATCCTGCATGCAATCTCATGCACCTTGCATAATCCATGATTGTCCTGTTCATCCTTTCTGACACACCATTTCCTTGTGGTGTTCCTAGAAATGTCTTCTCTCTATGAATTCCATGCTCTTAATAGTACTTATCAAACTCTCTGCTACAATATTGACCTCTATTTTATGATCTAAGACACTTCAACATTTTTCCAGTCTCATTCTCAATATAAGCTTTCCATTTCTTGAAAGTATCAAATACATCAGATTTATTTCGAATACAATAAGTCTAGGTTTTTTTGGTTGCATCATCAATAAAAGTAACATAATAACAAAAGCACCAAGAAATGATACCTCAAAAGGTCCCCGTTCATTTGTATGCACAAGCTCTAATTTTCTGTTCTTCTTTTCTTTCCCAACTCTCAGAAATATGACTCTCTTTTGTTTTCCATAAACACAATTCTCACAAAATTCAAAATCAACATGCTTCAAACTTGGTAACAAATTTCTTGAGAGAAGAATCTGCAACCCCTTGTCACTCATGTGCTCGAGCCTATGATACCACAATGTTGTATCTTCTCTTGTAGAAGTTAAAGAATTAACAAAATTAGAAATTCCATTGGATAAATACGATGTACCAACCTTTTCTCCTTTTTCTATTACTAGGGCTCCTTTAGTGACCTTCCATGTTTTATAGTAGTTACACAACCTTCACTTGCCAACTGCTCCATTGAAATTAGATTTTTCTTCTGATCTAGAACATGCCTTACTTCCTTCAATATCCATTGGTTTCCATTCTGTTGTTTTATGAAAAATTTACCCATTCCAACGATTTTATAGGGTTTATCATCGCCCAAATGAACTTGTCCAAAATCTCCTTGAACATAATCATGAAAATGTTTCCTATTAGGTGTGGCATGGAATGAGGCCCCTAAATCTACCACTTAGGCATCAATAATATTTTCTAATGAAATAATCAAAGCATCTTGCAACACATCACTTGCCACATTCGCTTCATGAATTTTTTCTTACGCACGTCTCCTTTTTTCCCTTCTGAGACTTACAGTGTTTCTTTAGGTGTCCTTTCTTCCTACATTTCCAGCACACTATCCCCGATCTCGACTTGGATCTGCCTTTCCTTGACTTACTACGATATCCTGGGCTCTTTCCTCGTTGCATTTTTCTTCCCCTAGTCCCTTCAGTCAAAGAATTACTTGATGTCTCATCGAAAATTTTTTGTGGCATTTCTTCGCTAAGGATTGCACCAACAACTATTGAGAAATGGAAACAAGAAATTCCAGTTTGATTTGTCCTTGAATTAAAATGAGAATTAAAATTGAATTCTATTCTCATACAAACTTCTAAATAGTTAATTAACTTTAATTAAATTAATTATCTTAGGTATTTCGAATTGGAAGTCTTTCTGTAGTCATGTATATGTTCTCCCTAAGTTTTAGGGGTCCAGTATGAGTTTAAATTGAGTTGGAAATTAGATCACTCAGTTTGCTGAGTTAAGTTCAGTTAAATAAGTTCCAAAATATTTGAGTAACTAATAGAGAGTTAACAGTCAATTGGTGGACAAGTGCATCCAAAAGTGTCACTTTAGTTAACTGAAGATTCCCTCATCAGAAACTCATGCATGTTGATTCTGAGAAAGACCCAATTGAGACTAGAGTGCAGGAACAATGTACTATCAATGGTATTATTTACTTGAGTGTAAATATCATCCATGCATCATAGATTGATCCTATGTTTGGATTGTGCAGTTTTGGAAGCATGAATTCCATTTAAATATGAGATATTCATTCTAGGAATTATGAAAAAGATCAGGAGCTTGGAGAGTTGTAGAATTGGTTAAGTGTTGGCCAAGAGCTAGCTTGTGAGCTTAGAGAGTTAAACATACTTGTGCATAATTTTTCTAGTGAGAACAAGCTTTGTATATTCACTCATATTTCTGATTTATGCGATATAGATAACGGGGTTTTGAGCAATGGATTTGCCTAGATACATCTTGTGTTATGTGCCATTGATTTGTTTTCTTCTTGTTCATATTTTTTCATTGATCTATTGGCTTCCGCTCGTTGAAAGTAGAAGTAGATTCTTGTTTTGTGCTTTAGTTCATTGCATGAGCTTGTGAGTCTACAGGATTTTAGACAAGGTATCAGAGTTGAATTCAATATACTAGAGGACATTTAGAAGTTTTTAGTTTTGGGTTATAGGTAAAATTCGAAATTGCATTACATACTTCAAGATCGACAGATGGTGTTCTGCGGTTTGCGGCTCGAGTATGCCTTGAAAGGCAACTCGAAGTTTATAGCTCGGAGGGACAGAATGGAGGTTGTGCTAGATGATAATGGCTTGAGGAATTCATTGATCAAGAAATTCCTAAGCCAACAACATCAGATGCACAGAATTTGGCCTAATGGAAGAAGTGTGTGGTGAAGCCAAGGCAGATAATCCTTGAGGAAGTTCAAGACCACATTGTCTCGAGTCTCCATGGAAAGGAAACTCTGTATGCTATGTGGAAAAGATTAAAAAACTTGTATTAGAAAAACAATTACCAAAGGAAATTGGAACTGAAGGACAAACTTCGAAAAATCAAAATGTAGAAAGGCGAGACTATTCCAAAATACTTGACCAAGTTCACTCAATGTCGTAATGAACTTGGAAGTGTTGGAATAATGGTTGTCAAGGATGATATGGTGAGTCTTGTTGTTCTAGGACTCCCAAAGAGTTGGGATAGTTATTAGGACTTTGTCAATGGTTGAGAGAAACTACCAGATTGGGAATGATTGTGGTTAGATTTGATGTACAAGGAGATCAGGAGGAACACTAGGGATGGCTCTTCGTCAAAGACTAATGATGAAGAGAAATGTGCCTTAGCAATTAAGGTGAAGAAGAGGAAAGGGAAAGCTTCCCATTCCTAATAAGATGCTTATCATAAAGGTAAGAAGAAAGACATGATGAAAGCTAAGTGCTTTCATTGTCATGAGTTGGGCAATTTTGCTACAAATTATCCACTCAAGAAGTCCTCAGGAGGAGTGGCGGGTGAGGCTTTGGCCTCTCAATTCGAATTGGAATTTTCCCTCATTGGATGTATGGTGTCATTAATGATGGGACGTGTATGGTACTTAGAGAGTGGAGCTTCATTCCACATGACTGGCAACAAAGAGTTATTCAGTGACCTGGAGGAGAAAGATCTCCAGATGCATATTGAGATGGGTGACGATGGGAAGTATAGTGTTACTGGATTGGGTGTGATTACTTTTTAGAGCAAGCATGGGGATCTACTCACCTTGAATAATGTTATGTATGTTCTCAGGCTGAAGAAGAACTTGGTATCCATTGCCATGATTGAGGATAGAGGCTATGATGTGATCTTCTTGAAAGGAAAGGCTTTCCTTCGACACATATCCACGAATAAGGTAAAGAACATAGGGATTTGAGTGAAGAATATCTATAAGCTGGAGGTAGAAGAGTGTGCTTCTTTAAGCACAAAATCAAAAAGGGTGTAAAACCGAGACTTTGGCAAGTTGTGGCACATGCGACTGGGCCACTTGCATCATGGGGATTTGAAGATATTATAGTAGATCTCTACCAGTCTTCCCAAAGGTATGCTTGAGTAAGTTGATATGTGAAAGGGGTGTACTTTATGAAAATACACCAAGTCTTCCTTTCGTGATAGAGATAGTCGAGCAGAGGCTATTCTAGAGCGAGTCCATTCAGATGTGTGTGGACAATTCTCAACAACATCCATGACCAAACAAAGGTATTATGTTATATTTTTTGATTACTATTCTCATAAATGCTAGATATTTTTCATGCAGAAAAAGGATGAAAATTTCACAAATTTTTGTGAGTTTAAAGAATTGGTGGAGAAAGAGTCAAGCAATAAGGTTAAATCTCTATGAAGTGATAAAGGTGGTGAGTATGTCTCAAACAAGTTTAAGGAATTATGTGTAGCAAAAGGGATTAAATGGGAGTTTTCAGAACCCCATAACCCTCAACAGAATGGGATGGCCAAGAGAAAGAACAAAACCATAGTAGTGGTAGCGAGGGAGATGTTGCATGATCAGAGCCTACCACTACACCTATGGGATGAGGCATGCAACACAATGGTTTATGTTTGAGATGAAGACTCTAGAGGAGGCATATTTTGGTAAGAGGCCACATGTTGGTCACTTCAGGATTTTTGGGTCATCGACATATTTCAATGTGAACAAATATGCATGGAAGAAGCTTGAGCTGACAACAGAGTTAGGGATATTTGTGGGTAAACTGATATGCCTCACAACTATCAGGTGTACTTGCTGACCAACAGGATGACAGTGGTTCGCCGGGATGTCAGATTTGATGACGAGAAGGCCATGTGAGTTTCCCTTGAGAGGGAGCTTGAGCTACATGCATATGATGAGATTTTAGCTCCTAAGGTTGAGGAGCCTTATATTGATGTGGAGTAGCTACATGCAGAGGATCTGAGAGTGAAGACATCCACTCAAGCAAAGTCTTCCAGAGAGGGAAGAAAGCACACTAGAAAGGTTGACAGATTGTTGGATGATGCACGGGAGAATGTGGGAGCACCCATTTCTTAGTGTAGGTAGAGGAGGTCACCTGAGAGGTACACTGTATACATGGCTCTTATGGGTAAATGTATTGTGACAAAACGATCTTCCTTTAAGGAAGTAGTGCAACAACCGGTTTGGGTTGATGTAATGGTGGAGGAGTATGACTCCATAGTTTGTAATAGTGTTTGGGATGTGGTCCCGAGATCGGAGGACAAGTCAATGTTGAGCTCTCGTTGGCTTTAAAAGGTAAAGAAAGCTGTGGATGGTAGCGTGGAGAAGCATAAGGCTAAATTTGTGGCCTGTGGATTTTCGTAGGTAGAGGGGATTGACTATGATGATACCTTTGCTCTTGCTGCAAGGTACTCATCAATCAGATCTATATTGGCACTATCAGTATAGATGGGTTGGAAGATACTGTAGAGTCCAAATATTGTCTTACCATGACATCCCTTTTTGCCTAATATTCCTCTCTTTTCCTATATATCTACCACCTAAACAAAGCCATATCCACTAGGTTTTGATGAAGGGATGCAATACTATGTATTCTTATTCATGTTTGACTTTATACCTTATTGTTTTGTTAAAGAATGCAACTATCTACTGAATCGGTCTGTTTCTGCAGCTAATCCAGATTTCTATAGCTGCCTCCATTGTTTGCTAGGTTCAAAAGCTTCGGGTCAGCAACAAAGGATGTGGATGGATAGGGAATGGTTTCCTCATGGATACCCTTGAAATTGTTCGTTAATATTAGCGTAGGAGATCACGGTCAAACTCCAAGTCAACTGCAGGATTGTAGCCGAAATGAAATCCGAGTTCAATCGAAATCTTATCAATTTGCTTTCGGAATAGAAAATTGAAGATTTAGCAATATTGTCTAGCTAAGATAAATATATTAGGCTTAAATTACTCTTGTTTTTATGCTAGAGATTTGTTATAAAACTTATGGCCGCACTGTGATTTGGGTGCGCACTGGATGATGTAATTTTGAGACAGTGTGTGAATTTTGTTTGCCAACAATAGAATTGGGTTTGTGTGTATGTGTTGTGTTGATTGAATATTGTGAGCTGATTTGTAGAGGGCCCCTATGAACAGTGACAGGTCTTAACCAATTGCAACTCCATTTTCATTCCTTAAATACTTTGTTTTGTGTGAAAATGCAGCATAATGAATTCATTAATGAATCATTATTTGCATAAGTACTTTCATTTGCTTCATACCTAGCTTAGTATGCCATTTGAATTGCTTTATACCTAGTACTGCATGGTTACTTCATTTTCTTATTATCTAACATAGTTCAAGCATGTTTATTGCATAGTATAGATGTTGTTTGAAATATCTTGTTTGAATGAAAATTGAATAAGTAAAAGTGTGAGAGTTTTCTCCTAAACAATTAAGTTTAGACAATATTTCTTCACAATTGATAGAGTAGATTTCTTTTTGCACTTAGTGAATTAGAAGCTGCAGCATAAATATTCAAGACGAAAAATCTCAAAACAATCTAATACAAGTAGGATCACTGTCATATCATCCATAAACTAATTAGATAGAGATTAACTTTCAAGAAATTAGCTAATAACTTTAAGGATTGTAACTCCAATATAATTAACAAACACCACCTTCATATTAAGTTTAGATCCTAACAAATACATAATGACATATCAAATAACTTCTAGCACATATTGTGCACTTGTACTTCAATAATCTACACACCTTGGTTGACAATTTATGATTGACAATTCAAAGACATTGAATTGGCCAAACAGATACATCAGATGGATGTGAAGACAACCTTCCTTAATGGCATGATGTAGGAAGAGGTGTACATAGAGAAACCTGAAGGTTTGAAACCTTTGACTGTGAGTCACATGTGTGCCGGCTCACGAGAGTGTTGTATGGGCTGAAGAAAGCACCCTGTGCTTGGTACACCATGATAGTAGCTACTTCACTGGGTTGGGCTTCACAAAGAGTGAACCGGATGTGAACCTGTATCACATAGTGGTAGAAGGTAAGTTGTTGATAATTGTACTTTATGTTGATGATCTCATATTGACAGGTGATGATCAGCTAGTCAAATCTTGCAAGGAGGACCTTGCAAGAGAGTTTGAGATGGAGGAAATGGGGCTCATGCATTACTTTCTTGGCATAGAGGTATAAAAGGGAGATGGGGAGTTGTTTGTGTCTTAGGGAAAGTATGTCAATGAGATACTCAGGAGATTTTGCATGGAGAGAAGCAAACCCATTGAGACTCCTCTGGCAGGTAATTGGAGGAAGGATAATGCTACTTCAGGGAAGTAGTGGAAGCTACTATTTATAGGCAGCTTGTGGGTTCACTCATGTACTTGGAGAACACACGACCGAATATGTGTTATGCAATTAACGAGCTTAGTCAAGCAATGGTTAGGCCTACCAAGCTGTATTCGAAGGTGACAAAGCATGTGTTGAGATATCTCAGGGGAACTTCTTAGTATGGATTATGGTACAGATGGACAGAGGGAGTGATGCTTCAAAGTTTCATTGATGTAGATTGGGTAGGGAGTCAGTTTGAATAGATGAGCACATTAGGAGGGATCTTCAGTATTGGGTCAGTGACAGTTTCTTGGTACAACAGGAAACACAAATCGGTTGTACTCAATTCAGCAGAGGCAGAGTACATGGATGCGAGTCAGGCTGCATGTGAGGCCATTTGGATGAGAAAGATCCTGGTTGGTTTGTTTAGTCAACAGATGGATCCAATTGTGATTTACTGCAATAATCAAAGTTGCATCAAACTCTCTGAAAATCCAGTTTTTCATGTTTGGTCCAAGCACGTTGATATCCGATATGATCATCTCAGAGATTATGTATTGAGGTGGATTATGTTGTTAGAGTACATTCCCATGGAGGAGAAAGATGCTGAAATTTTGACGAAGGAATTGTCAAGATGCAAATTCGAGTTTCAGAGAGACAAGATCTGGGTAGCTAATAATCCCTTTCTTGTTGAGAGGGAGTGTTGAGAAATGGCGACAAGAAATTCCAGTTTAATTTGTACTTGAATTAAACTGAGAATTAAAATCAAATTCTATTCTCGTAACAACTTGTAAATAGTTAATTAAGTTTAATTAACTTAATTATCTTAGGAATTTCTAGTTGGAAGTCTTTCTGTAGTCTTGTATATGTTCTCCCTAAGTTTTAGGGGTCCAATATGAGTTTAAATTGAGTTGGAAATTAGATCACTCAGTTTATTGAGTTATGTTAAGTTAAATTAGTTCCAAACTGTTTGAGGAACTAATAGAGAGTTAACAGTCAGTTGGTGCACTAGTGCATCCACAAGTTTCACTCTAGTTAACTGAAGATTCCCTCATCAGAAAATCATGCATGTCGATTCCGAGGAAGACCCAGTTGAGACTAGAGTGCAGGGAAAATATACTATCAATTATATTATTTACTGGAGTGTAGAAATCATGCATGCATCAGAGGTTGATCCTATGTTTGGATTGCGTAGTTTTGGAAGCATAATTTCCCTTTAAATATAGGTTATTCATCCTAGGAATTACGCAAGAGGTCAGGATCTTAGAGAGCTGCATAATTGCGTAAGTGTTGGCCAAGAACTAGCTTATGAGATGAGAGAGTTGAGCATACTTGTGTGGATTTTTCTAGTGAGAACAAGCTTTTTATATTCACTCATATTTATGATATATGCAATACAGATAATGGGGTTTAGGGCAGTGGATTTCCCTAGATACATCTTATGTTATGTGCCATTGATTTGTCTTCTTCTTATTCATATTGTTTTCATCAATCTATTGGCTTCTTCTGGTTGAAAGTAGAAGTATATTCTTGTCCTATGCTTTAGTACATTGCATGATCTTGTGAATCTATAGGATTTTCTACAACAACATCATCAAACTGTAAAGTACTAGATCCAAAGATAGAGTTACTAATGGCCATAACTAAACCATTACAACTTTTTGGCAATGAACGCAAAAATAATAGAGCCCTAAATTCATCATCAAAAGTTACCCATACAGAACTTTACTGACTGGTAACCGTATTAAATTCATTTAAATGATCAACAATAGATCCACCTTCTGACATTTTCATATTAAATAAACGCTTCATAAGAAATACCTTATTTGAGGCTGAGGGTTTTTCATATAGTTTAGCCAATGCCAACATTAAGCCCTATGTTGTTGTTTCCTTTGAAATATTAAAGGCTATCGATGTGGCTAGGCATAGTCGTATTGTTCCAAGTTCCTTTTTGTCGAGAATATCCCATTCTGTGTCTGTCATAATTGTCCACTTCTTTGTCTTTCTGTTCAATGGTAGGTACAGATCTTTCTGATACAGATAATATTCCATTCGCATCTTCCATAGTTGGTCATTTTGGCCATTAAATTTTTCGACCCTAAACCTACCATCTTCTACCATTTCTCCCATTCGAACCAAGAACCTTTCTCTCCTATGAGTTTATCAGCCAAATAGACCTTCGACTTTGATACCAGTTGTTAGAAAATTATATATTACAGAGCAAGGGAACACATAAAGTACTGCATAAATATAATCGTAGAAAACACGTAAAATACGAGAGACACAGATATATATGGTTCACCCAATTTGGGCTATGTCCACAGAGAAACAATCAATCCTTCCTTTATATTATTTAGCGAAATGAAGAGATACAACCTACAACAAATCCACTGTAATTTCCTCTTTGCTCTCACACAATCTCCTCTCTCTTTTTTCACTTAGAATACACATTTACATATCCACAATACAATTCCCTCATATACAGTGAGGGGTTGCCTTCTAGGGTAAAAAAACCCTAAATTAAACATAACTTCTACTATCAGATTATCCGCCTAATGAACGGATCAGATTGAGTAGCTAGAAAGTAAATGAGGGCATTTGCCACGCGCCGAAATAGTCGCACCCAGTCCCATGGTACTCCTAGCATGCGTCGTTGCATCTCCTCTGGTAAGACCTCTATGGCCACCACGGGTACTTGGTGATTCAGCCTCACCAAGTTCCTTTGGACTACATGGAATACTCTCTTAGTCTCAGTTGCAGCCCGTTCGACATCTCTTCCATGAAGCCTATGTCGAGGAAATCCACTAGGTCTCACTGGTCCCACATCTGAAACATGATCAATTAAATTTTTGAAGTGTCTTGTCTCATCAAAAATATTTTTAATTCATTTATATTAAAAATCCAAAAAAATCTTAAAATTCAAAAATTGAAAAGTCATTTATACCTATGGTACCCCATGTTACATCTAGTGGCAATACTAGATTCAGATCTCCCTAGAAGTCCATTCTGGCATAGGGGTAGTCGTTTACTGCAATGACCTGTTGATCCCACCATAGGAAAAAATCGTCATCAAAATTTGTCCTAGGGACCTCACCACCACCTAGGTGTTTCATCAAGTCAGCCCATCTTCTCATCCGTGGATCTCTCAGGCTACTGATGGTAGATAATACCTTGGGACGAAGCCCATGTACTTTCTCAAAAAAGAACGAGCATAAGATAGTGCCGTATCCAAAATTCTTTGTTTGACCCTTCTGAATGGAAGTGAGTTGGTTCTTCATGTTGGTCAGTAGAGGTGTACACCAATCAAAGACAGTAGTGAGGAAATCCACTACTAGGCTTATGGACACATGTGAGGCTTGATGTAGAGCAACAAAACTATTTACCCTGGCTATGGTAAATAGTAGGATTTTCAATGATCAACTCTCTACGTGCTTGAATGGAATTAGATTTCCAACCTTTTTGGGGTGGCTAGGACAGTATAAGTGAACATAGTCTTCTACACTGAGACTACCTCTTGTCTTGCCAGTTGACTGCACTCTCTCTCCCCTTCAGGAAAGTTCTGTTATGAAATAAATGTCTTCTATCTTGATCCTCAGGGGCATCTGATCGATCATGAATGCATCATCTCCTGCACTCCAGTAATGAATCACCAACTCAAGCAATCGAGTATTCACCTTCATGTTTGGCATTTTGAAGAATTTTAACAAACCACATCCTCTCAAGGCATCTAAGGCGTTTTGATCCTCCATCACTTCGCTATCAATGGCACTATGCTCCCTTTCATGCCAGGTAATTGCCATCCTGCCAAAAAAGATGTTTCAAATCATTATATCAATGTTTGAAATTTTTTACTCGCGCAAATGCGGGTTCACTTTTTACATAATCACGTGTAGGGCCCTCGTATATGCGGGTTACCTATATCCAACCCGCGTGTACGCAGATTTGAAATATTTTGCATAATTTCCTATGGTCAAAATTATGAAAAAACATCTAGAAAGCATAAAAAATGATCAAAAGCATGATTAAAGGGTTATCTGGAAGATTTGAAGCAATTTGAATGGTTGAATTTGACGAAGGAAGTTTGTTTGAGTTTTTTTCCACAACTCCTTTCTCAAAACACAAATGACAAAAATGTGAGTCCAAAAGTCCTTATATAGGTTGAAATATTTTTTCTAAAGTTGATTTTTATCTTGTGGACATTTTGACCTTTTGGCTTGGAGTGTCGGGAATGGGTTGTTTTAGAGAATATTTTGGAGACTTTTTTGAGAAATTTCTTCATTCCCATGACTGCAGACCCGTCGTGGTAGGTATCGCTTTCTTACTGGCATATAGGTTAGGGAATATTACTTTTCGCTGCATTTTTCATACTAGCCTCCATACTGCGATATTTTTTTGATGTGGTCGACCCTATCATGTCTTGATTCACAAACCATTTTCACTCATCGACTTTTAAAAATCATTATGTGATGGTAGATCCAACCTTTACATGGGCATCTTAGTTAGATCCTCACTGACATATGTTTCCCATGCTGCTATATTGAGTAGGCTCGAGAGTCCTCTTTAGCCCCACCATGACTTATGCATTGGAGACTCATTCTCATTCTTCTTCACTATTTTCTGACTTTATACCCTAGAGGCTCCATTGTGTTTAGTTGTACTGCTGCATTGCATATTGACTATTTGCACCTTTTGGCCTTGAGCTGGCTTCACTTGGAGTCGTGTTTAAGCCACTTTTTGACCATGACTTCTGCAAAATTAACATTGCAATCACTTAGTCTCTGCAACGCGACTCACCCTTTCACCCGTGGAAAGAACATTCCTTTGAATGTCATTGACCAGTTTAGCAACCTTGCATTGAGCATAGGAATGTTCCCCTCCCAAGAACTAGAACGTTTATTTTTTCGACAATCGTTCTTTCCACTACATTATAGCATTTTTTTATTCCTTTTTAGGCTTCATATAAATGAAAAAGACAAAAAAAATTATATATCCTAAAAAAGAGTGGGAACAGGACATTATTTCCATGTTTGATGGCAGCTAGAGTAAGATGTGTCGCCTTTGAACAAAGCACTCAAAAAATAAGTCTTTCCTCCATTGGGATGGGCTTTAGTTTGACTTAGGAGAGCCTTAACCTTGTTATTGAGTCAGTAATCCTTCGTTTGGTTATCTCTTCCAATCATATGGAGAGTTTTCTTATGCCTCGTGCATGACAAACTTATAAAAATTTATCATATGCTACCATGTAGTCACAATTGAGTTGTGCTTTTGTTCAAGGGAAGTAAACCTGAGTCAGCCTCTTTGTGGTGTCTCTTGACCTATTTTTCAGTTGGCCATCCCTAGTTGTCAAAGTCATGTTCGTTATCCCATCAGCTATGTTGTTCCTTTGCTCGTGTTGGTTTCAGAAAGTCGTTCATTGACTTCTTACTAGTAGGTCTTGCTCTTATCGACTACGACAAATTGCTATGAAGGCAGATCTAGAGCTGCACCCTGGCCCTATTTTCATTATTGATAGGCCACCTTGTGCTCAACATCGATTAGTATCATGGGTCTTTGACTGAGTGGTTTCCCTTATGTTCGACATCAACATTCATTATCACACATTAAGATTCATGTAGTGCCCTGGTTTCCATTTGACCCTATTGGTGGATTCCTTGCCTCTGTGTCAGCTTTCATTATTGGTTGGTTTAGAGGGTTTGTATCGTGTGCTACCAACATGATCTGATAATGATATCTAAGACAATGATTAAGGTATTACAGACTCATGTGCATGGATTTTCCTATGTTACTTTGTGCAATGGATCGATAAGATTGCGAAATACATAAACAATGAAGAAGTAAAAGAAACACAATAGACAACACACATAAACAAAATTACTATAAGTTACAATTAAACAAATATAAACAAAATTACTATAAGTTATAATTAATTAAAACATAATCATTAGGATATATTATTAAATAAAATATAACAAAAAACTTATTACATAAATAATTCACTTAAATGCAATTAATAAAAAACTTTAATAATTATATCCCATGCATAATAAAAATAAAATTAAAAAAGAGCTTTAACAAAAATAAAAAAGAGCTTTAATATTTTAGGATAATTATAAATATATTAAAATATTAAATATCTGGTTAATTCTTAATCATTAAGCTGGTCGGCTCTCAGACTTGGCATCTCAACCTAACCTTATTTATCTCTATTGTCTCTCTCCTTTGTAAAAACAGGTCTTGATGATGAGTCTTGGTCTAGACTCGAAACGTCGACAAAAGGAAAGATGAAAACTGTGGAATATCCAAGTTCAGATTCTAAGAAACCTAACGACAGAAATCTACAATCGATTATCTTGACCCTGTATGGAGGGGAAACATGGAAGGAGATACGTAGTCTCGAGAAGACAAGGGTTAAAATACAAAGGAAAGAGTCAGATCTTCACTTTCTCAAGAAATGTAGAGGTTCTAACCTAATCCCATCCTTTGCCTATATCAATCACAAATTACACGACCAGTACAACCATAAAGCATTTGAAAGACTTAGTAAATCCTTAATCCGCCTTGAAATACGCAGGTGCAGAAATTTGTTATGGCGATTATCCACAACCGCCTTTGAAGCCCACTTAAAACTTGCAGCAATGATCTAGGAAGACCTTTGGATGATCATAGATGCTTGCGCAGCTCTCAAAGGAAATAAAGAAAGACATACAGCACAAACAAAACACAAAAACAAACTACAGAAACTGGAGTGGCTACAAATGCACAAAAATGAAGGAACTGAGCCACGGAGCGAAGAAGACACGGGGTCAAAGAACACTCTAATAAATCACGCTGTCAATGAAAAGAACGATGTACACGATTACAGCACAGGGAACGAATCAGAAGATTGTATAAACACATTAGGCAACGTGGAAACAAAATGCATCTCGAGGCAGTCACGTAGAACAATATCCTGAACACCCATCGTGAACGAATCGAAGCTTTCTGAAAAAACAAAGAACTGGACAGCTATAAAACATTGAACAACGATGCTTGGACTGGAAGAATTAATGGTAAACCTACATTGGATGGCGCAGGTACTGAATCAGAGAATCAGTGTATTAACGCACCAGACATGGACAACGCAGAAAAAGAAAACGAAATAGAATGAAACTCCAAGCTGAAAAAATACAGAACAGGGGCATGGGCACCCAGGTCCAGCGTAACAAACAAAGAACTGAGCAATGAAGATATGGTGGATAGTGCTGCCGAGAATAAAGAACTACGTAGCAGATTGGACAGCGTGGAAACTTCCAGCCAAAACGCACGCGTAAATCTACACAACAATAACAACATTAAAAACACAAGCATCAGGTTTGAAACGATTAATTATGATACGGTAAGTATAAATAACAAGGACTTAGTTAACATAGATCATAACTTCAATAAAAATAATAAAACTATTAATGGGGATAATAAAAACATAAAACACATAGGTAAATACAAGGAAAAGGGTAATAAACCATATATAAACATAACAAATGATATTAATAGGTTAGATAATAATATAAAAAACACAAACAATATATCTGAAAATCACAATAATCTAATTAACAACAATAAAATCATAAATATTTCTTCTTATAAGTTCAAAAAAGAAGAAATTGAAGTCCTAGACAAAGGACTCAACTTTGCCTTAGCCCCTAAACAAATCCCTAATGAAGATATTCTCTGCAGCCTGGAGGATGGAATCAATACGCTCAAGGAAGAAGCCGAAGAACTTGTTAGACAAGAATGTGTGGTCATCCTAAGGAAAGCTAGACCACCTAAAAAGAATCTGAACTAAGAACAACTCAGAGCCATAAAAAATCTAAGGAATAACAAGAATATTGTCATTATAAAAGCTGACGAGGAAGGTGCCACTATTGTGATGAATCATGAAGATTACATAAACAAAATGAGGGACCACTTATACAACAGTGGTAGCTACAAAAATTTGGAGAAAAACCCCATCTCTAAAATTACAAGACTTGTCAAAAAAGCCATAAAAGAAACTAATCTAGATGAAAATTTGAAAAAGCACCTCACTCCTGACAGTGAAATTACCCCTCGTATTTATGGAGGCCCTAAAATTCATAAAACAGATGTCCCCTTGAGACCTATAGTCAATACTATAGGATCACCCACATATGAATTAGCAAAGTATGTCACTAGAAAATTAGCTCCGCTAGTGGGTAAGACGAGTTCTTACATAAAAGACTCCAACCAATATGTTGAATTCATTAAAAATTCTAAGAAGATCCGGGTCATAAAATCGTCAGTTTTGATGTTGTCCAGCTGTTCACTAAAATTCCCTTATATGAAGTAGTTCAAGTAGTGAAAGAGGTGGCTGACCCACAAAGTACAAGATTAGCTTAAATCTGTCTGTGGTCCACCTTCTTCACCTTCCAAGGGGAGATTTTTGTGCAAACATCAGGAGTGGCTATGGGATCACCCCTTTCACCTATTGTAGCCAATTAATTCATGGAAAAGTTTGAAAAGAAGGCTCTTGACACCTACCCATTGAAACCTAAGTTTTGGATTAGGTTTATGGACAACACCAGTGTGGATTGGCCCCATGGTGAGGATGAGCTTAAAAACTTTTTAAACCATCTCAACAACATTTCCAGAGACATCAAATTCACTATGGAAATTGAAGAGAATAATCACATCTCTTTCCTGGACATCCTCCTCATTAGAAAGAAGGATGGTTCTATAGGTCACAAAGTGTTCAGGAAAAAGGCGCATAGTGATAACTATCTCCACACAGATTCCCACCACCACCCAGCCCAAAAAATGGGGGTTCTTCAAACCCTCTTCACTAGAGCCTATAGAATTTTGGATGAAAGCCATGTTCAGGAAGAAATCACTTACTTAAAAAGAGCCTTTTTCAAACTAGGATATAATAATAAAGATATCTTCAAAGCCATTCACAAAGCCAAAACTAGAAACAATAAAAACAAAGCTAACGATTCCCTAGCCATTAGCGCCTACCTTTCATATATTCATGGTGTAACTGGCAAACTATCCAAAATTCTCTTAAAAAAGAATATCAAAACCTCATTCAAACCCTTGACAAGTATTAGACAAAGAATGAAATCAGTAAAACACATCCCGGAACATCTCCAGCAAAAAGGTGTTTTTATCGACTGTTCCTAGGGAGAACAATATATCAGGGAAATAGGTAGATCAATCAGTATCAGTCTAAAAGAGCATAGTGCAGATATTCATAGGGAAAGAACTCGTTGCTCAGCCTTGGCAGAACATGCAAGTAAAACTAACCACCATATATGCCTTGAAAACACAAAAGTCATCGCTAATGAAAAACACTATTTCAAGTGAAAAGTCCGAGAAGCTCTTAAGATCATAAAACACCCTCATAACCTCAACAAGGATGGGGGCTTGGAAATTAGTAGGAATTGGACCTCACTCCTCACCCCCGTGGATTAAAGTGAACCTCCCCCTTTTCTCCTTACCCTCCCTTTTGTAGATCAAATCTTGTGTTAATATGCTATCAAGCTTATATTAAATTAGAATCTCAGCATTAATAATACATCGACTTCCTAAGTAACTAAGAAACTCGCTAGAATTGAATAAAATAAATAAAAATAAAACTAAAATAATCAAAATTAGCATAAAATTACAATTGTATAAAAAACTTAATACATAAGGAATCAACTCAAGAAATCAATTAACAACTATAATAATTACATACATGTATAATAAATAAAATTAACTTTAATTTATCAAATATTATAAGAATATTAAAATATTAAAGTGAATCTTGGGTTTAATATGCTATCAAGCTTTTATTAAATTAGAATCTCAGCATTAATAATACATCAACTTCCTAAGTAACTAAGAAACTCGCTAGAATTGAACAAAATAAATAAAATAAAAATAAAAATAAAAATAAAATAATCAAAATTAGCATAAAATTACAATTAGATAAAAACTTGATACATAAGCAATCAACTCAAGAAATCAATTAACAACTTAATAATTACATACATGTATAATAAATAAAATTAACTTTAATTTATCAAAATATTATAAGAAAAACAATAAAAAATCATCCTTACCATAGAAATTTTTTAGGAATTCATTAACAATCGTATAAGCTTAGAACACAACATTAATAATGCATTAACCTCATAAGCAACTAAAAACTTGTAAGAATTAAACAAATATAAACAAAATTGCTATAAGTTACAATTAATTAAAACATAATCATTAAAATATAACCAAGAAACTTATTACAAAAATAATGCACTTAAATGCAATTAATAAAAAACTTTAATAGATATAATTAAAAAAGAGCTTTAATAAAATTAAAAAAGGGCTTTAACAAAATTAAAAAAGGGCTTTAATATTTTAGGATAATTATAAATATATTAAAATATTAAATATCTGGTTAATTCTTAATCATTAAGCTGGTCGGCTCTCAGACTTGGCATCTCAACCTAACCTTATTTATCTCTACTGTCTCTCTCCTTTGTGAAAACAAATCCTGATGATGAGTCTTGGTCTAGACTTGAAACGTCGAGAAAAGCAAAGAGGAAAACTGTGGAATATCCGAGTTCAAATTCTAAAAACCCTAACCACAGAAATCTACAATCCATTATTTTTTAAAGTGTCTTAAAACAATTTTCATTTCGAAATCGCAAAGTTTCACCCTTATCTTCACTTCATTTTGAAAAGAAATTTGTTAAGTATTGTCGCTTTGAAAATAATTCAGAATTGCACTTTGCTTTCTTATCATAATTTATACATTAAGAAGGATGAAAACAAATACATGCATGTGCACTTGCATTTATACTACTTGGTTTGATTTAGGACAATGCATTTAGTGTGTGCTATGTGCTCTTTGTTGAAAGACTCTCAAGTTTCTTTCCTTAGTAGCTAGGATTTTCATTGCCAAAAGAAGATTAAACAGTTGTTTATCATCTTAGACTGCATTTTAGGAATTGTATACACATCACACGGTGAACCTGAAAGGAAAATTTTTAAACAAGACCAACTTAAAATAAATTTAATGAACCTAAAAACTCTTTGGAACCTAACGCACAACATCTAGAAGTCTAGGCTAGAGACGTATTCCGGCGTCGTAAAACCTGGTAACTATTGTTTTCATTGTTGGTTGGGTGATTCCTCCACTCTGAGAAGGCAAGTGCCAGTACGGACTTGTGTTCCCACGTATCATCGAGTATATATTGGGAGACCACAATAGGCTACATCCTTTATCCTTTGGAAGCCGTGTCTGCTGCCCTATCAATCGCAATGCACTGAACACAGCATTCGGGAAGATTTACTGCCGTACCGTAAAAAGTATTCTGCAGTTTTGCGATTGGTTTGGTAATCCCCTCTGCCTAGATTTCGAGAGAAGTCTCTTTCGTTCCTTTTCAGACTCCTTAAAAGAAAAGGTCCATTTGAGCACTTGTCACTTCAGGCTCATTAAAAATCGAAGGCGACAAGAGTCATATTTTGTTTTTTCTCGACTCTTTAAAATTGAAAAAACAAGTTTTGTCAAAGCGTCTAAAATTTATTTTAATTGGAATAACATCACAAGTTCCCTCATTGGTCTTTAGGTTGAGAAAAATGGAGTCTACCAACCAAGGATTTCCCCCTGGAGGAAATCCTAGTCCTTTCTCCTCTTGCGGCGATGTTGGTGCACCCCATATGACCACATTGTCATCTCCAGGGTTGACGATTGGTTTGACTGTATGGATCTTCTCTACCTCTGTTGTTCAGAATACCGTAATTCCTGACAGTCAAGTCAGCAACTAGATGATACTAGAGTTGCCCCCCAACCTTCTACTTCATCTGTTTCTCCCTCTCCTCCTTCCTCTTCGCTTGATAAAGCCGGTGAAGCTAGAGATAAAGTAACTGAGAAGAAGAAGAAGCAGAAAGAGAAAAAAGAAAAGAAGAAGAAAGAACCAAAAGCGAAAGGGGGTAACCATGCATCATCTAATGAAAATCCTCACACCACACTGTCTAAACCTAAATCTCCATGTGTCATTTGCAATGGAGACCACTATCACCGAGATCATCCTTTCATCCCTTAGATCTTAAGGGACTGGTCTTCTCGTTTGCACAATCTGGTGTCGTCAACATCTGATAATCATGTTGAAAGCACACCATCAACCAGTGAAAGTGAAGTATCTAGACAGAAAAGGAATCACAAATTTCCTTGTAAATTGTGTGAAGGCGATCACGCCATCCACCGTTGTCCCTTCCTTGATGAAGCTAAAGGATTTTTGGATGACTGTCCTGCTTCACCACTACGACTCCCTCCTAGATATAAGAAACTCTTACCAAGTCCACCACTGGTTGAAAATTCGGCTGGCACGCCATTTTGATTGGCCAAAACGTCTATCATTGAAAATGAACCCTCTGAATTCATACCAGATGAAAGTCAAAAGGTCGAGGCGGTAGTTGACTCTGTCTTTCCTTCAGAATGTTCATCTTCAAATGATACCATCACTGAAGAGAAAGAGAATGACACCATTCAAATTCTTTTCGTAAACACAGACTCTGATGAACTTGGGGGTAGTCTACCCATTCCTTTACCGCAGGAAGGAAGTTCATCAGAGTCATATCCGGCAGTCTATTCGGTCCCACCTCCAAGCAACCTAGTCGTTTCCGTCGACTGGAATCTACTAGGCAGACCCCATTTACCAACTAGTGTACCATTCCGAATCATTGTAGAATCTTACAAAATTGTCATGGCTGGTACCATCATAGATGAAGGGACTTCTGTGAGTATCCTTTCCTCAACTTCTTGGAAAGCGCTTGGTTCACCATCGCTTTTACCTGAAATGAGAAATCTGACAGGCTTTGACAAAGGAACCAGTCGACCATTAGGGATCCTTCCCAATGTGCCCATTACTTTGAGAAGGAAAACCGTTCACATGAACGTGATGGTATTCCAAGGACCCCTGGATTATAATCTACTCCTTGGGCGTGACTATATTTATTCCATGGGAGTCATCGTGTCCTCACTTTTTAGAGTAATGTGTTTTCCGCACGAAGGCAGAGTGGTCAAGCTCGTAGACCAACTGCCATTCCCCAGTTCACACATAGAAAATAGTCAAATGCCATCCCTAAATGGTCTTTTCACACAAGGAATGTCTCATCGATCTCCAGTCCGTCCACCTGATGAGCACGAGTGATCCACGAGGATATGACTGAAACCCGGGGGGCATGCACCCTGGTCTGTTTCGGTAGGAAAACCTTGGGTATAGAGTAGGTTTCCACGGATGATATATGACTAGTCTGACACCCCCATCCATTTAGGAAAATAGGACTAGACTCGAATAAGATACCTTCGACAAATTTATGTGAGTGGAGGCGACTGCGCCACTCACCTTTGTCTATTTCGGTAGACATCGCCAAGGAAGCATTTTGTCTGCAACGTGGATGGGGAGCTTTCATATGGTAACCTGAGAATTTTTCGCTATACTTGGGGGCATGCAAACCTTTTCTCATGCAAGCAAAGAGTGACCATTTATTTTTTTAAATTTGTAGGTCCTCTAACCCTTTAGACTCGTAAGGTTGGTCGTTTCCTAGCTTGCATAAATAAAGGATCCGGGGCAAAGATTCAAAAGGTGAAAGCCCCATAAAAAATGGAATCTTAGATGAGACATCCTTATTATATGACTGGAGAGTAGTGTTATCGCAGGGTTCAAGCTCATTTAAAAATAAACCCGCGATGATCAGTTTTAATGCAGACTTCAAGCTCATTAAAAAATAAACATAAGCAATGAGCAAATGTTTCCCCCAGAGTTTAAGCTCATTAAAAAATGAACCAATTTTCCGGTAAATAACCATTGTGAATGCATTATCATCAACTTTTGAGCCTTGGTTGTGTTCCCATCATCACCTCCACTCTGTTTTTTAGCTGATCATTCACCACCATTTGATTGTTTACCCTTTCGAGGAACATCTGCAAAGAGTGATTCTATTTAGCCATCCTTGTGACACTGTCGTGATTGGAAAATTCCGAACCTTGCTTGGAATCAGATGCTACCCAAAATCATCGCTCTTTCCTCGAAAAATGAGTCTCCTTTAAGCTCTTTTCAACTGACTCGTAAAATATGAAAAGATTGCCGAGCGATTAGCCTCTCCAGCTCGTTAAAGTCATCAGAAGTGCTATCCCTCTAAATTTTAATCTTTTTGGACTTGAGAGATTACTACACAAAAATATTGAGTGCTTGTCTTGTTTGGCTCGTTAAAATTACCGAACATTCATCCCTTTCGTATTATTTTACGTTTTTTCGGACTTAAGGGATTATATGAAGAAAAAGAATCTTTGGAGTTTCCTTTCCATCCCTTTCAAACTCTCTAAAATTTAAAAGGACCGAGTTATCTTTGTCGTTAAATTCGTTAAAACCGAATAGCGACAAACTCGTCCAAATGGACGAGAATGAGTTTCACTATCGCTAGGCTCGTTAAAATATAGCGATAGGTTTGCTCGAAGGGCGGATTATAGAACAAGAATATGTTATCCTTCTCAAGCTTGACAAAAATAAAGAGGTACTGGTCAACAATGACTAGGGAAAATTGGGAAGAAAACTTGAAAAAACTTTATTGATAGCATGTCGCTCTTGAACTTGACACTTTCTCTCCGTATCCGAGCCGGGTTGGGTTCTTCCGTTCACTGGTCATATCACTATTGGTCCATCACACCATCCATATTTGCGGTTAACACTACCAATCCATCGTCAGTGTCACCGATATGTTCAAGAGAAGTCATTCAGAGAATTCACCTGTGTCTCACCCGCTGCAATACATTCATGCTCCATTCTTTTCATGACTGCCACCCTGAACCCTGTATCATCAGATTGTTTTCACCTCCAAAATCATTTTCTTCGTTCTGTGTCGTAGACATGGGATTCATTAAGGCCCTCCTACGATGGGTCACTTCTTGTCGACATCAGCTCATTATCCAAGAAGTCAACCTAGGAACAATCCTTTCAGTACTTTGAAGCTTGCATGCCTTAATGGAAAGTTTCTCACTTTCAGCGACAGGTTTACATTAATGGCCCTCTACCAAGAGATTTTGTGTGGTGTTCGATGCCAAGTCCTTTTTCACACCGCGAGAATTGTACTGTAGTACCTTGAGGGTCATTGTCATTATTGGTGATTCCTCTCGTGCTTGTTAACAACTTACATCATTGGCTGGTAAGCAGGCGATGTCTTTCCATGTTCGACTCCAGAACATTTTTCACATGGATCGACTTGTGCTCCGAGTGAATATTGAATGAGTTTTGAAGACCCCGGATCTAGTTTCATCCATCCAGGTTGCGATATATTCAAGAATATAAAGACATCAAATGTACATCATTGCCAAACATATGATCATCCAAATCAAAGGATGATGAGTCTGAATCATCAGTCTACCACAGAGACGATTGTCTGTCCTATGTATATGAAAATGAATTTCTAAAGTTGAGCATGGGAATGCCCGCCTTAGCTATATCATGAAAAATGTTGTCAAGATAATGTATTGTATTGTATCTTATTACAGGTTTCCTCCTAGCTTGAAAAAACTTCGGATCCTCATGGTAAAGCATTTCACCCAACATCAAAAGATTAACGACCTCATGCTTTAGGGGGCAACTGTTATAGATATTTTTTGGCACTACAACCCCAATCATAAATGTCCATAAACTAAGGGATCCTAAGTCCCTAAAAGTGTTGCTTCACTACCTAAAGGAACAAGGTCAGCTGATTACATCATCTCCCAGAAGTTCTCCACTAAAAACTGCTCAGAAATGGTCAAAACTGGACGATAATAAATACCCAGTGCAGAGGGTGTGATGCATATCACCTTCCCAGTGTAAAGGGTGCGATGCATACTGAATGGCCCCTCTGTAGGGTGCGAAGGGCGAGAATGGACAAATGGCAGAGACAATTTGTGAGGTGGAAGATCATGGAATCTTCCAGAAGCTTCCCCTCTGACACTTGCCTCTCTGTTTTTGACTAGGGATGAGTAAGAGATCATCATCTTCCAAGTGGAATCAAGAACTATCAGAGAGAACACTAATCAAGACCCCAGAAGATGACTCACCCCCTACAATCATCTATATATGTATCCCTCATCACAAAGATCCAAAGGCTGGAATCTTGTATCTTGTAGAGAAGTGTTGTTGGTTTTCTGGTGAAACTTCATAGTGTTGGGTGATCTAAGCTTTACTTGGGGTGAAGAAGGGCTTTCTTGCTGGCGGATGATGCTGGGTCAGAACTATTGGTTTTAATCCTCTTGCTTTTCTTGATATTAATAAAGCTATTCAAGTTTTCCTCCATATTCTTGTATTTTTGAATGCATATGCATTTGTATGGTTAATACATATCTGGTCCTGTGTTATTTATGAATATAGATCTCTGTTCTTCGATATTAGTATGCTGCTTTGATTCCACAGGTGCTCTTTGAAGCTGGGAAAACGAAGAAGAAGTAGAGAAAACCTATCAGGAAGGAGAGGAATCAAGTAAGGAACCAAATGCAAGACTAAGGTTGGTGTCCTTTGTTCCACTCTTGTCTATTTTCATAAAGGAAAATGAAAGTAGTCTTTACTTGTTTGTTTCTAAGATAGCTACCAGGCTTAGTGGGAATAACAGCTCTGAGTGGACACTATTCCCCGTAACAAGCATGCAACTCCTGTAGCTCTGTTCGGATAGCTCCTAATACCAATTGTTGCTTCTCTTCAAACTGTTGGAGGGCCTCCATGGTGACATCCCTCATCGTTTCACCAATATCGTGCAAATGGCCCTCAATGAGGGTGACTGGGTCTGTCAAGGTCCTATATTAATAGGATCCATAATTTTGAATTGGCTATGATTGATCTTGTAATATTGTACATACTTTTTCTTTTTGCAAAATGCTTTCCATATTAAAAATAAAAAAATGTAAAGAGGGTATGTCTTAAAAGAAATATCAAAGGACAAAAAGAATAAGAAAAAATAAAAAAAGTGAAAATATATGAACTCCAAACAAAAACAGATCATGAGAGTGTGCAATTCTAAGTGCCACTATTTTTTACCTTACTATACAAAATAATGGTTGTGTACAACTTGTCATAAATGCCACAACCTATGATAATCAAACTATTTAATATTGACTACTTCATGCTTTAAATTTCATTTTTATAGTTAGAGAATAAAGATTTAGCCAAACTATTTAATCTTGGCAGATCAGTAGTTAGGTAGAGAAATAAAAAGTGTTCATAATATTAATCTAAGCCATTGGAAGATATAAGGTTAGAATTAGATAGTTTACTTTTCAAAAGAAAAAGGAAAGAAAGGGTCTACTAGCTTAAATGCACCCAATAAAGTGAAGAGAAATTGTTAGGGTAAGTGAAGCATAAGCACATTTATCATGCTTAATCCTATTTTTCAGTGTGCAGGAGCAGTTATGAAAGTGAAAGGATGTTCACAAGTTGGTTTGGCTAACTTCCCCTTATTTCATTTCACCCCCCACTACATGTTTACTAATTTCCCCATTATCCCATCATTTCTTAAAAAGTACCCTTTTCCCTTCATTTTCACCATTTCCCCTTGGTTTCAAAGATTTCCCTAGAAATTTACCCTCCAAACTCATTCCCCTACCCAAAAACCCCTTTTCCCTAGTGTGAAACCCATTCCCCTTTGAAGAAACCACTTTCCCCTTATTAATTTCCCTATTTTGCCTAAAAACCCACTACAAACCCTTATCCTAAGTTTAAATTCCCCCCTGCATTACTTTATTAACTCCCCCATACCTATATTTCCTGACATATTCCCTTTAACCCCCCACCTTGGTGCGGTTAACAAATCCTACCCCATTTAACCCTGGTCCCACTCCATAACCTATTCATTATATTTTAATCCCCATTTATTCATTAAATAATTACAAATCAATTGTATTTAATCCCCTAGGCCCCACAAATCTTCGCCCCTACTTCCTTCGTGCAACTCCACCACGCAACAGTCGTCCGACCACCCCCAGATCTAACGGCCCACAACAATATCGTGCGCTCCCGATCTCTGACGTTTACCTGCTCGAGAGCACGCGAAATGGGTGGTTTTGCTCAGGCCCCCTTTGGTTACATGGTAGCTCCATGCTATTTTGCGTGCTCTCATGAAAATACTGCCCAGTGGCCAAAAGCAGTGCGACGGCCCCCGAAACCACCTCCTCGCCAAAAGCCGAAACCACCCACTATTCCATATGAAATTCCACACCACATTCTAACCATTACCGATTAAAAAGCCAAAAACGCTCATTTTCACCATTTTTGCTCATTCGCTCTGTGAAAGCTTCCTAAGCCTTCCCGCGTCACCCTAAGCCTCTACAACTAAATTTGACTGCCAATCACCTCCCAAACACACTTCGGACACCCAATTCAGCCATCCAATGCACAATTGAAGCCAAATTACCCTTTACAGCCACCGTTGAAACCAGTTGCAGCCTATACCACCATTTCTAGGCATTTGGACAAAAAACCAGAATGACCATCTCAATTTGAAAGCGTACAGTCAATTCAAATAGTAATTAATTAAATATAATTAATCTTTCCCTCAAATTGAGACTATTTTTGCCAAAATATTTAAACCCCTCTTTTGCTAAGTGCAGATGACCCTAACTCTGTACCAGACCTATTCAGACTTAATTTCTATAATATGTGCAAGCCCAATTCCCCATAAGATGGCTACCCAGACCTCTCTGGATGTCAGACCTATGTCAAAGCCTCATGTGGACATTGACCATTTGGCCCTATTAGATAGGGATTTCCAAATAAAAGACACTGCAACTCCAGCCCTCCTTCTGAAGCTCCACTATTGGAGTAAGGACAGATTTTTTAACCATACAAATGACATTAGCCTTTGTGAATCCAATTTACCCAAATACACATTGCCATAAGTTCACCCTTTCCCCAATATAGTACATTATTCTCATGATTGTTATTTCCCTAGCCAAAGGGCTATTTTTTCCCCAGATCAGCAGTTGTTATTCACTATTACACCTGAGTTAATCAACCAAATGCTACAAATCCAATCTAGCCCTATTCAGACTCCTCTATCAATTGGAAACCTATTGGACTAGTACCTCACATTAGACCCAGTGAAAATCATGCAAATTTTCTAGAATTTTATCATTGAAGACTGTCGTACTCTTACATATACCCCACCTTATGCTGCCACCATTTTCTCATAAACTAGTAGACACATAATCACGATGCTCTCATGCATCCTACAATACACATCAGATGAGCAAGAGGATGAGGTCATCATGGCCTTCCTGACCATTTTCACTCCAGGCAAGCCTCCTATTATCATGTGTGATTATTCTTAGTTCATTATAGACAGAATGCATGAATAATTCACCAGACTGCTGACTGAAAGAGTTTTCAAATATTCTTTAGTGTTGTTTTATATGTTTTTGTATTACTGGACAGATAAGTTCCCTGTGAGCATCCAAAAGTTGCACACTAGGGGAAAGGAGAGATCAATGGTCTACTGGACACCCTTGGTCGAAAAGTTTTTGACAACATTCAGCTACAAAGACTTCATAGACTCCTCTATGTACCCAGTCATGAACATGCTGACTTCTGATACTCAGCCTAGAATCAACCAAGACATTAAGAGAGAGTTGCAATTAGCAAAGAACAGTAAGGTGGGAGACTATTACCTCTACCAAAACCACACTAAGATCAGAGTCTATGGCTGCTATTTAACCCCTTATAAATTTCCAAAATACCTCCCTATGAGGATATTTTCCCTTGAATATTTCAGACAAATCATCAATTCTGACGAGGTCCAATTCCTATTTTCTAGGAAGAAAACCTAGTTCAATATGAAAAACCAATTGGGCCCATTCATTTGCAACAATAGAGATGTTGGACCAAAGGCCGACAGGTTACTACAATAGATGAAATTTAGAAACAACTTCATATGGCATTATAACCCTCATGGAGTCATAAACAATTTGAGACTTAAGGTCAAGTTGGCATCGTACATCCACCACCCAAGACTAGACATTGAACATTTTTCCAACCAATTTGAGTGGATGGAGAACACATTGATTGATATGGGCAACATAGTTGTGGATGTTGAGGACACACTGATTGATTTAGAAAAGAAATTTGACCAGAGCTCTTTCCTACAGATTCCAGAAATAGGAGAACCAATGAATGTTCATCCTGTGTTACAAACCCCAGCCAATGAGGAGAAGGATCCAAAGAGGAAGAGGGAAGAGGCTATCCAAATCTGCCATGGAGACTATTGATGAGTTGTTTGAACTAAGAAAGAAGCCCAAGTTGAATCCTATGTCTGAACAAGAGGAGAACATTGCTTTAGAGGAAATGACTGACACTAAGACATTGGGGCAGAGATGTAAATAAGCAGGTGCATCAGGTGAAACATAGCAGCCATCAACCTCCAACACATAGATGATAGAGATACAATAGAGTAGGGAGGTTTCTTCCTTTTTCAAGTCAGCTGACAGGGAAAAGGATATCAAAGATAGATTCAAAGAAATAAAGATAGAGTTCCTCCACCCTCACAACAAAGGCCATGGATTCCTTGGAAACATATTAAAATTGGCCCAAATCATGCACATAGAAGAACAATAGAAGGCCACAAGGATGACTGAAAGAATCAAATGCCTAGAGAAGGAACTGACACTCAATGAACCTCTAGGTCAGGCTAAGGAAAAATTGTGGGCCAATATAATTGAATTTTTCAATGATATTTGGCCATCCATCTAGGTCATTTTTGAACAAATTGAGTTAATAAAGGAGGCTATAGAACCCAATAAGAAAATTAAAGAAGATCATGGAGATATTCCAGAGGAGGCTGCAAGGATCATGCATTTCCTCAACTCCAAGAACAATTATGAGCTGCAAGAACCAAAGATAACTGACATGATAGGTACAATTTTGGAAGTCAAAATAATCCTCACTAAGAGGAATTTGATGTTGAACTTGGAGGATAAGTGTCAAACCATGCAACTGGCCACTGAAAAGTTCATGGTTAAGTTTGAACTTTTGAGGCAAAATGGATTACCAAATCCCTTAGTTATAAATGATAAGCTAATGACACATGAGGATTACAATAGGAAGATCAGGGAAGTTGCCAAATATCAAGTAAACACTTCATCCATGAAGGGCATACTGATAGGTAAAGTATTATACCAAACTTTTGAAAACTTTTTTTACCTCCAGCATGAGGTAAAACACCATTTTGTCAATAATCATACTTTTGCCAAATACACAGAGGTATATGATATATACCGAAAAATGCTCAATATCCAATTATCATATGCTGAGGCATGGGAAAAACTCAATGATTTACTATAGGAAATACACAGTAAAAATATAAATGTACAGTGAAAAGTAAAAGAGCACAATAAAAGGATATTGACAGGTCCACAAGGTAAAAGAGTATGAGATGAAAGTGTATCAGATGAAAGGTCATAAGTAAATATGATATCCAACATGAGGATCAAAAAGCTAAGCAGCTTAAAGGGAAAAATATCAAAGACTAAAAGATTGC
This sequence comes from Pinus taeda, assembly GCA_000404065.3. Classification (NCBI taxonomy): domain Eukaryota; kingdom Viridiplantae; phylum Streptophyta; class Pinopsida; order Pinales; family Pinaceae; genus Pinus; species Pinus taeda. Next base: position 67,990 of record APFE031582606.1, read on the forward strand.
ATAACCTAAATAAAAGGGACAACAAATAACAGTTCAATAGTTGTCTCTATCTTCTTGCATGAAGATATTTCCTTTTCCTAGACTAGTACTCAATGCAGTTTGAGATATTTTGTAAATTATTTTTGTATAAATACTTTATAATTCGAAGTATTGAGGGTGGATTACTATACATTGGTAGAGCTATTTTGATCTTAAACCTAAGGGTGATTGTACCACCTTTTTGTCAACGGACTGGAGCAAGTAATAAAAAGATTGCACTAGAGGATTCATGAGATGAGCTATTGCAGTGAAGTATCTTCTTTGTCTAATTTTGTTACCTTCTTATGTGTTTCATAAACTTTATTTTTTTCTAAGTTTGAATGAATTAACTAGAAATATCACTTAGAATTTGTTTAAGTACACTCTATTTTGCATAGTTAATCATTTATATGTTTTCCTCTGATACCCGGATTTGAGAACCCTTAATTGCTCCCCCATCGTAGTTGACCTCTTTTAGTATCTTCATGATCCAACCTAGGGAACCCTTAATTTCTCCCTGGATTTGATTGGAAACCATTTGATCCTCGAGCCTTTGAGATATGTAGTAACTCCTCTATCTTGCCCTCTAGACACTGTTTTCAGGACTTAATCCAGTCATGTTTGTCTGACATTTGATCCGATAGCCCAATGGTAAAAGACAACCCTTCTCATCTAAGTAAGTGATCCCACCACCCAAATTCAAATAAAAAACCAAAGCACAATCATAACTAGCCTAAAATTAATTAACTAAAACAAAGTTAAAAAAAAAAAAGAGCCCTCTATGAGATTTGGAAGTCTAGGTCTTGATCTCCAAAAGTGGAGAGATAACATCATTGGCGACCATACTGGGGAATTCGATCCTCAGTCTCATAAAAATTTAAGGAAACCTTAAATTTAATCTTAAGCCCCTTAAGGTCATTTTCCAAAGTTGTTTTTGAAAAATTTGATAAAAAACGGTTTAAAAAGTTAGAATTGTGGCTCCTAAGAAGACTCACTATGCCAGGGAAAATCTAGATCCAAACCCCACTACGATAGTTGATGACCTAAACAAAATTTTAAGAAAACCAAAAAACGTAGAGACTCAAGCAAGTGTAGCTAGTTAGTCAAAGCAAATTCACTCCCTGAGGAGTTGTCAAATTTAGAGGAAATCCCTTTTGATTTGTCATTTGACCTCTCATTATTTAGAACTAAATCTGAGAATGTCATCCATGAAACAATGTTAGACCCTGAGTTTACTCAACTCGTTGAATCAAAGAGGGTTATCCACCCAGATTTAGATAAATTTGTCTTGGACGCTTTTGACAAGTTAGAAGCTTTGATCTCTACATTGATAAGAAATATAGATAGTGCTCACCTTTAACAATCTATTGAACTAGCTATCCTCACTATTGCTTCCTCTAAAATTTATGCACAATCTTCACTCACTGTAAATACACCTTCTTTTAAGATAACCTCACCTATAGTATCCACCACAGTCCATTCCCCTAAACTAGTAACTCATCAACCATTCTCACCATCATTTAGTTCATCTCCATCTAGTTCAAGCACTTCCTCAACTCTGTACACTTTACCCCCTAGTCAAGCCAGAATCCAAGCCATGGTAGACCGATATGCACCTCTGGTTTTACCTGCACAACTCCATGCCATGCCCCAATATTATCAAAGAAAAATCTTTTTGTTTGATGCTACTGGTCAATACACTGCCCAATAGCATGTGAACAAGATGACTCACTATTTTGAGTTTCATGAGATAGATGAATTAGAAGTCCAAATGAGGTTGTTTTCCCAAACATTAACTAGGGATGTCAATACATGGTTCAAAGCTTTACCTGCCCACCGTATTGCAGACTTAGCTAATTTTCCTAGATTGTTCATTGATAGATTAGAGAGAAATAAAAACCTACTGCAAATACTTTATGAATATGACAACATTAGAAGAGCTCCTAATGAGTCATTCTAGGATTACTGTACTAGGTTAAATAATATCTACAATGCAATCCCAGCTAATATTAAGCCTCCACCAGACCTAGCATTAATTAAATTCCCTGATGGTTTTGACACTCACATGTCATACTAGTGAAGGGAAAGAAACCCTGAAACATTGGAACAAATGCAAAGCAATGTTGTTAGTGTAGAGGCCAACCTATTAGCCAGGAAAGCCAGAATGAGAAATGAAAAGAGAGTTGTAATTGAAGAGGAAACTTCCACTTCTAATGGAAATATAGATAGTTTAGACAAGAGTTTAGAGAGAATAATGGATATATTAGAAAACATGGAGAGGAAAACTCAATGGGAGAATCAACAACGAACCCTAGTAAGAAACCTTAACTTTAGGAAGAACCCTAACACTGGAAAGAATTCTATACCAGATCAATAGATCAGGGCCCCGTTCCAAGGGAACTATGTTGAGGGTCCACAGAGCCAAGAAGGAGAGGATGAACAGGAGTTGTACATGCTATAACAGTTGTAGTTAGAATCTGGTGAATCCTTTGACTTTAAATAAGCATATGAGTCAACTATATATGAGGTACACAAACAATATAGCTTAAGAATTAAAAAGAATAATGAAGCTTCCATTAAGAGATCAATCTAGACCCAGACTAAGAAAATAACAGAAGTTCTTGTCACTAAAATTTTACAAATCCTCCCTAGGGGAACACTGAAGACTTCTACTCCCAAAATTGTAGATATAACCTCCACTGAAACTCAAACTAAAACAATTATTGAAATCAATCCAAACAAGAGAAATCAAGGCAAAACAACTGAAACACATGCTGAATTGCCTAGTACCGAGAAACAAGATAAAAACACATAGACTGCATTTTTTAAGGAAGATCTCATCCAAACAAACAAAGCTCAGCTCTCTTTCAACATCAAAAATAAAGATATCAGTTCCTTTGACCGAATCAGTAAAGAATGAATCCTATAGATCACAAATAACTGAAACTTTAAATATAGGAGAGGGAGAAGATGTTGTCAATTTGAATGATGATCAACTTGAATTATTGTTTGGCCCTGAGGTGAATGGTACTCATCTGCAAGGGGGAGTCCCTCCTTTCTACATTAGCCTGAACATTCATGACAAAATATTACATAATACAATGTTAGACTCAGGGGCATCCCATAATTTGATACCAAAAGCAATCATGGAGAGACTGAACTTAGGCATCACCAGGCCATATAAGGACTTGTTTTCCTTTGACTCTAGCCAAGTTAAATGGCTTGGTTTGATCAATGACTTATGTGTAACTCTAGTCCAATGCCCAGCGAAAAGTATTGTAATGGACATAGTATTTGCAGACATCCCACCCAAATATGGAATGCTATTATCTCGCTCATGGGGAGCAAAATTGCAAGGATCCTTGTAGTTAGATATGTCTTATGCCACCATTTCTGTTTTTGGCCAACAAACGAAATTATCTAAAGAGACCTTGATGAAATACATGGTGAGTAGTGTTGAAATACCACAAAACTTTCCCATATACTCCATGCATTCTTATATGGACTCTTTCATCTTGTACAATTTAGAACATGACAATAATCAAATCACAACTAAAGAACTAAAATACAAAACAACTGATAGTGAGAAAAAATTTCATGAGTCCCTATGGCATATAAATTTTGATAGATCTGTGAATAGACTATGGGCTGGTGCAGGAGTGTGGATCCATAATATGGAGAATAATCATTTTGAGGGACATGCCTTCAGATTAAACTTCAAGTGTACCAATAACATGGCTGAATATGAAGCCCTAATCTTAGGTTTACAACATGTTACAAAACTTGGAGCCAAGAGAGTTTCTATACTTAGAGACTCATAAATAATTATTAAACAGATTAATGGTGAATACTCTGTAAAAAATACCAGACTTAGTCAATACAGGGAGATTGTCCTAGATTTGATTAAATACCTCCTGGAAACAAACTTTGTTGCCATTCCTAGAAAACAAAACATGCAAGCCCATAGTCTTGCCAATTTTGCTAGTACCTGCAAATTTCCCTTTCAACCCAACCATCAGTACACTGCAAAAGTGAGACATAGGACTGTTATACCAGACAACTTGAAGTATTGGCAGATTTTCTCTGAGGATTCTCAAATTTATAACTTCATGAATGTTGAAGGTGAGTTTCAAAATTGTAAAATAGATACAGACTGTACAGTAGAAAATAACGTAGATAGTGACATATATAGTGATATAGATGTAAATATTTTAGAAGTAGGTAAACCTACTAATTTCACTAGATTAGAAGTAGATAACTTAGAAAATGTAGAGGTAGAGGAAATAATGAATGATGATCTTGAAATTACGAACCTTAAAAATATTTTTTTGCCTAAGGGATTAGTCCCCTTAGATGATTTGTTTGACTCAAACGATGTAGCTAGGAAGCCGAAACTAGAGCCTTTGAGAGCAGACATAGAAGAATGTAAGATAGGTGTTGTAGCATTTTTTGGTTTTAATAAGGTAGAATATTTGAATAAAAAATGTTAAGTTAGGATATGGACATAACAATATTGAATAGAATGTTTTTGAAAACAAAATCTTGATGATGATGTCCATATCAAAGAAAATGTTAGGTTAGAAAGAAATGAAAACAAATAAACTCTGAAAGTGAGCAAGTCTAAATGCCACTACTATTGTTTCTGTAAAATAATGGTTGTGTGTAGCTTCTAATAAATGCCACAACCCATGACATTCAAACTATTTAATCTTGTCTGCTTCGTGCTTTAAAATGGATGTTATAGTTAGAGAATAAATATCTAGCCAAACTGTTTAATCTTGGCAGATCAGTAGTTAGGTAGAGAATAATAAGGTGCTCATCAGTTTAATCTGAGCCCTTGGATGTTATAAGGTTAGAATTAGCTAGTTTGCTTTTGTAAAATAAAAAGAGATGAAAAGGCTTTGCTAGCTTAAATGCACCCATTAAGTGAAGTAAAAATGATAGGATAAGCAAAGGGTAAGTAGAAGAAAGGTTGCAGAAGTTTGATAATTGATTGGAAAAAATGTACATTTATCAAGTTTTACCATATGTTTCTATGACCATGAGGAAATTACACAAAGAAAATGAAGGTTTACAAGATCAATTAATTAACTTCCATTCATCTCCATTCATCCCTATATTCACTAATTTCCCCTTCCCACCTTCATACATTCATATTCATTCATTTTCCATAAAAACCCATTTTACTAAGGTCAAAATCCTTTTTGCCTAGGACAAGTGAAATTCCCATGTTAAATCCCCTTTTACCGAAAAATCCCACAAAAATATGTTTACCCTAAGTATTGACGTATATACGTGAAAACCAAATAACCCATGAAAAGAATTATACTTAGTGTATTTCCCCTTTCCGCATCATATTTCATATATTTCCTCTTTCCGCTCATATTTCATATATTTTACCCCTTCTGCTCATATTTTCATATTAACACTAACCTATAGTATTAAACACCTAAAAGTCCATTTTCCCGTTTATATTAACCCCCTTTATTAAATAACCCGAAACCTTAAGTTTTATTATAAAACTATGTATTTCCATAACATATCACAATATTGGCAGATCACAACTTTATAACATGAATGCACTCTTACCCGATTGCGATATGCGATGCACAATAGACCCGGACCCGACAAAACATATATTATAGTTCATTGCCATATCGCATCTTCCTTCATCACAAGTCTTGGCCGAAGTATAACCCTCCACCATTTCGATCTCCAATTGTGATGGGAACCCAGACCCGATTACATTATTATCCATGATTTATTTCCACATTGTGTCCGGACCTTATCGTATTCCTTTGTGATGGGACTTCCTTCACCAAATCCCAATTGCGATATGTGATGAACCCAGACCCAATGTCATCTATCTACCCAAATTCATAATATTTCAATTCCGCCATACCATGTTTTGCAAAGAATTTCTTTGTTAAAAGGTTTTTACGATTTTAACAAAGAAATAACCTAAACCTCCATTTAACCGCTAACCTTAGTTTTAACCCATAATAAAGCCATTCTTGCCATAATTAATCAGTGGGACCATCCACGCTACTCTTTTGCTCCACTACCATCCGATCATGTCCATTCAAATCCAACGATCCTCAGTGATTTCGGGTTGGCTCTCTGTTCGAGCATTACCTACCCGAAAAGCAGTATTCAACTGACCTCCCATTGCTATGTGTCAAGCTCAGATTATTTCAGGTGACCCCTTCCAAAACCACCCGTGCCTCATAAGTGGTGTGATGAAAACCAAAACCACTTCCTGCATAATGACAAAACAACCACTATTCACTTTGCGCCATAATTCATAAAGTAGATTGTTTTTGTGTTTAAACCAAAAAATCACCATTTTGCTTTGTTTCACCTATTTTCACAGTAAACCATCCATAAGCCTCTGCGACCAATAAAGCCATTGTTTTACCTTTTGATACACCCTAGACTTCTTCCAATATCCTTTCAAGCTCAATAAAACCATTGAAGACCTTCTCTGTCACCTATGTTTTCTTAAACATTTATGTGTTTTGCAGGGAAAAAATTTCTATTCCAGGCTTACAAAGAAAAAGCTTGCATACAGTTAGAAGACAAATATGAAGATCATGTCAAATTACTTTACCATGTGACATAAAATCTAAAAGGATTTACTGTTGAAAAACACAGTAAAAACCTGAATGCATAGTAAAGGTAAAAGAACACAGTAAAGGCTACTCAATAGGGTCAAAAGATATTCACAGTTTTTAAAGAGTATTAGATAAAAGATCAAATGAAGGAATTAACCGACGCAAAGGATACAAATAATAAAGCAGCTTAAAGGGGCAAAATATCAGATAACAAAGGCAGCACAACCTAAATAAAAGGGACAACAAAAAGTAGTTCAATAGCTGCCCCTATCTTCTTGTATGAAGATCTTTCCTTTCATAGAATAAATCTTAATCAGTTTTAGGATATTTTCCTAGTTTCATTATTGTATAAATAACTCTCTTATCGAGTTGTTATGGGTTCTAAGTTCAAGATTCATTTTTCATTGCTTGTAAAGTCTTGACTGTTTATTCTACTTTGAACCTCGTTGCACCTTTGGAGGAAGCTTTTGCAGACACTTGATGTACTCAGTCTTTCTGGAACCTTAATACAAAGCAGAGGATTCTGAATTTGGTTTTACACAGTTTGTTTTATCCTGTAAGTTTTTCCAGTTATCAATCATTATGTTTTTCTTCATATCCTTATGACTTATAGAGATATCTAGGTAGGAATAATTGTGTCTCAATTTATTCCTATAAGCTCCTCAAGTGATCATTTATTAAGAGAATGGATTAATGAACTCTTTGTTTAGCTAATCCCCTCTAATCAATAAATCATCAACGTATTTTGGAAGCTTAATTATAGTGCCTTGAATCTTTGGAACATAGTTTAGAAGGATTTCACACTTATGATTGTTCTATTTTACAGTCTGGAAACTGTGATAATCATATTATTTTCTATCTTCTTCTCACCACTATTTTTGTTCTATATCACTTTGTGAAGCTTTAAAGCAGCCCTTTGCTGAGATATTAATATAACTCGAAGGATTAAGTATTTCAATTCTACATCTGTCTTCATTCATTGATCTTCCAAAACTAAAATCAGAAACCTCAAAGCAATTATTTTAGATGCTCTAGCATTGGTAGTTGACCTACTACTATCTCAGAGGTACAACATCAGACTAGCGCCCTTTTTGGGGATTCAAATTTCTTTTAAGTTTCCCTTGGGACAACAATATTCATTCATTCTTTCCTTTAAAGTTGATTAAAGGGTTTATAAAGGTTGAAATCATTCACCTATGCGACTCCACACTCCCAAGCTGGCACCTTTTAAACATACCAAATCTCATTCAGAAGCTGACATAGTTAGTCCTATGTCAGATCTTGAAAGGCTTATGAGAAAATCCAATTCTAAAAGGGGACACCAACCATATTCTTCTTCCTCTTCACTCCTACAGTCTAAATAATTAGAATCATTTGACCCCTACAGTAATATCCCATCTGATATTGATTACTTTAGTCCTACAGTCTGAATAATTAGAATCATTTGACCGCTATAGTAATATCCCATCTGATCCTGATTACTCCCATTTATCACAGATAAAGGAGTTGATTTTAAGTTAGCCTACCTTATTCATTCATTATAATCTCATCCAATACCCACACTATCACCAGGATCACCTAGAACTAAATCTGATTTGGGTGTTAATCTACCAGAATATAAACCCACAGATTTCATATTCCCTACCACCTATCATTTTCCTTCCATTTTTGACTGACTTGAAGCTTCTTCTTCTTAACAACCTGATGAGACCTTCTCTATATATTCCAATCCTCTCTTTGAAACAAAATAAGGTATTCCTTTACAGTTCCCAAAGTTAGTTCTTAAGACTCCTTTGAAGTCTTTCAGGAGATCTCCTCCTTCACCTCCAACTAGCTCATCAACCTATGAATCACCATCTTCTTCCTCTACTTCTTCTTCATCCTCTACATCCACACAAACACCTCATACTCCACCTGGACAACCTTATATACCTTAAGTACCTCATATACCACCTGTTTTCATGGCTTTTTGACCTGTTGTACAAGCTAGATATGCTGCCTTAGTCTTACCTAATAACCTTGATGCATTCCCAACTGGATACTTGAAATACCTTCCGAAGTACAATGGAGAAATTGGTCCCTCAACTCAGGACCATCTTCAAGCTTTTCTAGACTTTGTAGACAACATGAATATTGAACAAGAAAACTTTTATATGAGATTGTTTGTACAGTCACTTGAAGGAAATGTGAGGATTTGGTTTAGATAGTTACCAGTAGATTCCATTAGAAATTGGGAAGAGCTTACAAACATATTTAAAAATGAATGGGGTGTGAAAAAGGATCCTCTTTACTTCCTCATAGAACTTGAAGAGCTTAAAAGGAATTTCGGTGAACCAGTATTAGATTTTATCAAAATATTCAATAAACTCTATCACAAAATTCCTACTTATTGTAAGCCCCTTGTAGCAACAACTAAGTCTAGATTTTCTAAAGCTTTTGAAGATGACTTTGCTGTTATCCTACGAGAGATAACTTCAAGAACTCTTGAAGGTATGCAAACAAATGCTATAGAAGTAGAAGCAAATAGGACAACCTCAACTTCTTTAAAACATAAGGAAGAAAAGGGCCAAAGAAAACTCAAATCTGTTCAAGAAGCCTCTAAATCCTCTAAGACTAAATGAGAACACTCAAAAATATATGAAATAACATCTCTTCTTAGAAACCTATAAAATAGGATTTCAAAGATTGAGACCCAACCAAGGATAATACAACAAGCAGTTACTAGACCTCAAAACCAAAATCAAGGTCACTATAAAAGAAATCCACCACTAAAAATTCTTCAGAGACCTAGCAATGATCAATAGGTTCCTACTCCTCTATTGATAGATGACCAACAACATGATGATAATACTATGACAATTACTGAAGATATTAATAGTATGGATTCTTTTTCCAATGAAAGAGACATCATTCCTCTCTCACAAAAAAATCAGGTTCAAGAAGATCAGGAAGCTTCACAGGTCTCTAAATATCATGCTTTCTCTGAATTTTTAATTGCAAAATTAAACAAGAGGTATGATCTTGGGCCTATACCTGGTCCTTGGAGACCTACAAAGGAAACTCCAATAATTGAACCATGTACCAAAACTGCTGAAGCTCAAACAACTCTTATTCATCCCTTAGATCAGTTAATTGAGACTACCCAAACTGGTAAAAACATTTTGACTACATTTAATGTTGAAAAAGAATTAGAGAGGGGTAAGATCCCAATTCCACTGTCATAACTTTCTAAAAACCCTAGTTACAAAATCCAAGTTGCAAAATGGATACAAAATACCTTGGTTGATGCTTAAGCTAAGTTTGCAAGATGAAAAACCAACAGTAGTTTTTGGCCCTAGTTCAGACATGATAGATGAGATAATAACTCCTTTCTATGTAACTCTCAAAACAAATGATTCCATGTTGTATAATTGTATGCTTGATTCAGAAGCATCACACGACCTTATGCCAAAATCTGTCATGGACCATTGGAAACTTGACATAACTATATCCTACCATGACCTATACACCTTTGATTCTAGAAGGGTGCCCTATTTGGGATTGATTAAATATCTAGTGGTTACCCTTGCCCAAATTCCAGTGAAAAGTGTAGTACTTGATATTGTTGTCACATATATCCCTCCCAAATTTGGAATGCTCCTTTCTAGGTCTTGCTGTGCCAAATTAGGGGGAACTCTACAAATGGATATGTCATATGCTACTATTCTTATTTATGGAGGAGAGAAATTAAGATTATATAGAGAGGAAAGATTTGTACATATTGTTTGTAAGACTGGCCAACAAAGGAACCATCCAATTTATGCAATAGATCAAGACTTTGGTTGTTTTCAACTCACTTCAAACCAAAATAAAACTCAAGTCAAAATTGAAGAGGTAGTTGAAAGTCCTGAACCAAGCCAAACTGATATTTGGAAACTTTTCTTTGATGGCTCTTGCACAAAAGATGGGGCAGGAGCGAGAGTAGTTTTAATTTCACCTGAAAAACAAAATATAACCCAATCATGTAAATTAGACTTCGAAGTTACCAATAATGTGGCTGAATAAGAAGCTTTCCTTTTAGAATTGCAATTATCCAAAAGCTTAAAAGTTCAAAACTTAAGTGTCTTTACTGATTCAGAACTTATCGTTAAGCAAATAAGAAATCATTTCGATACCAAGTACCCTAGACTTAGGTCCTACCGAAATGAATTATGGGATTCAGTTGAAAACTTCTTTGATACTTTTGGTTTTACTTATATTCCCAAATATCAGAATATTCATGCAGATGGCTTAGTTGTCTCTGCTAGCTCTTTTAAAATTCCTGATCATATTGATGTACTCTATCAAATACAAGTCAAATATAGGTCATCTATCCCAGATAATCTGAAACATTGGGAAATATTTGAAGATGATGAACAATTGAAATCATTTCTATAGGTGATATGTGATTTTTCATTTCTACAAATTGATGAAGATAGAACTGAAATAAATGAAAATACAGATGGAAATGATACTTCATATTTTAAAACCCACATTGCTAATCATGACATTATTCAATTATCTAATAATTTTATTCCAAACAGACTCATTCCTTTAGAAAAATTGTTTGATCAAAATGATGTCCTCTGAAACCCTCAGTCCATTTCCTTAGAAGATGAACTAGAAGAGATTAACATTGGAACTGATGAATATATCAAAAACATAAAAATATGTGTAGCTCTAGACCCTAAGATCAAATCTCAATACCTTAAGTTACTGCAAAATTATAAGGATGTTTTTGCTTGGACTTATGTTGATCTAAAGACCTATGATATTTCATTAATACATCATAAGATTCCTCTGAAGCCAAAAGAAAAACCTTATCAACAAAAACATAGAAGGATAAATCTAGCCTTTCTACCAACTGTGGAAAGGGAGATTAAGAAAATGCTAGATTCTCAAATCATCCTCCCTCTTAGATATTCTAATTGGGTTGCAAATCTAGTTCCTATTAGAAAGAAAAATGGAGAAATAAGACTCTGTGTGGATTTTAGAAATTTGAATAAGGCATAATTAAAAGATAAGTATCCTTTGCCCAAAATGGATTAGTTGCTTGAAATGGTTTCAGGAGCACAAAGACTTTCTATGCTTGATGGTTTTTCAGGTTACAATCAGGTGAATGTTGATACAATAAACAAAGAGAAGACAACCTTTATTACACCCTGGGGTACATTCATGTATGCTAGGATGCCATTTGGCTTAACCAATGTTGGAGCAACATTTATGAGAGCTATGGACATAGATTTTATGGGTCAGGTAAATAAATTTGAGGTTATTTATCTTGATGACATAAATGTTTTTTCTAAATTTTATCAAAAGCATCTAAAGCACTTGATGAAGGTTTTTGACAGGTGTAGAAAATTTGGAGTATCATTGAACCCTAATAAGTCCTTGTTTGTTGTCAAAGAAGGAAAACTGTTGGGCCATATAATTTCAAAGGAGGGAGTAGTAATTGACTACAAGCGAGTATCTGCCATTGAAACATTGACCTTACCTAGAAACAAGAAGGAGATTCAAGCCTTTCTAGGAAAGATTAATTTTCTAAGGAGGTTTACTCCAAATTATGCAGCAATTGTAAAAGATATAACTGACATTCTCCAAAAATACTATGAAGCCAAATGGAATGCCTCTTCTAGGTATGCATTTGAACAAATAAAAAGGGCTATCTCTTAATCTCCCACCTTAGCCAACCTTGATTGTACTAAGCCATTTAGTATTTTCTCTTTTGCCTCTTAAAAAACCCTTGCTGATGTTCGATTACAGAAAAATCAAGATTCCCATGACCAACCCATAGCCTTTTTCAGCAAGGTTATGAGATATGCTAAGCTTAAGTATGACATCATTGAGAAGCAAGCCTATGCCCTCATTCAAGCCCTGAAATCATTCAGAATGTATGTCTTACATTCACCTATTACTACTTATGCCCCTAATAGTGCTATGAAAATTGTCCTAACCCAACCAGACACTGTTGGGAAAATGGGTAGATGGATCACTCAAATTCTGGAGTTTGATCTAACTATCAAGACTACCAGGCTAGTAAAAGGTCAAGGATTAGCCAAGCTTCTAGCTGAATCTAACTGCAAAGTACTTGGAATCAATTCCATTTTAGAAATACAAGGGAAGAATACACAAGAACCTTATGTTCTTGCAGAAGGGGTGAATCCACAAGATCCTTCCCTTCATCCTAAAGGGGAGAATCCAAAAGAACCTTCCCTTCATCCTAAAGGGGAGAATCCAAAAGAACCTTCCCTTCATCCTAAAGGGGAGAATCCAGAAGAACCTCTACCTTCAGAGAAGATCAGTCCTATACACATGATGAAAATTTCTTGTTGTCAAACTGGTATGGAGATATTGTAAATTTTTTGATCCATTTTGAGTGTCCAACATCATTCTCCAAAACCCAGTGTAAAACTCTTAAGTTAAAATTAGTCAAGTACTGCATTATAAATGCAAATTTATACTGGAAAGATCCACTAAATATTTTGTTATTATGTTTAACAGAACTAGAAATTGAAGGAATCATTGATCAGTTTCATACATGATTTTGTGGGGGGCATTATGCTTGGAGAGAAACAACATACAAGATTCTGAGGAGAGGATTTTGTTGACCTACATTGTTCTTACAAGTAGGGGCAAAGGTCAGAGGTTGTGTTCCTTGTCAAATTCTTGCTGGTAAACAAAAATTAGCAGCTCTTCCACTCGTTCCATCAATAGTTTCAGCACCTTTTTTCTCAGTGGGGATTAGATTTTGTTGGAGAGTTTTACCCAACTTCAAGTAATTAGCATATATGGATCCTCACTACACTAGACTACTTTACTAAATGGGTGTAAGCAATTCCAGTCAGAAATGCTATTGATTCAGTAGTAATTAAGTATATTGAGGAGAATATCTTATCTAGATTTGGTTGCCCAACTCAAATTGTCACTGATAATGCAACAACTTTTTCTAGTATTAAAATGATTAATTTTGCCATAAATATCATATTCTATAACGTCATTCAACTCCATACTATCCTCAAGGTAATGGCCTTGCAGAGTCATCAAACAAAAGCCTGGTAAAGGTAATAAAAACGACTCTCGCTGATCATAAGAAGAGGTAGAATTCACATTTGATATATGCAATATGGGAAAACAGAATTACTCCAAAGAGATCAACTGGAAAATCTCCATTCCAATTAGTCTATGGGAAAGATGCAATCTTCCCTACCAATTTGGCCTTCCTTGTTTTAAAATTCCTGCAGGATTCAACAGTTGAACCTAATGATTTTTCAAGAAGAATAAATCAGATTATTGAACTTAATGAAAACAGAGATGAAGTTCAATACAAATTGAATAAATATTAGAATAAGATGAAGGCCTTGTTTGACAGAAGAACCAGGGAGAGGGACTTTAAGGAAGGTGATCTAGTTCTAAGATGGGATTCCGGTAGAGAAGAGAAAGGAAAATGTGACAAATTTGACATTCTATGGTTTGGACCTTTAGCAATTGCTGAAGTCAAGGGTAACAACACTTTTGTGCTGCAAAACCTTGAGGGTCTATGTTTCACTTATCCTATAAGTGGAAGGTTTCTCAAACATTACATTCAATACTAAGAAGTTGAAATAGTTCTCATTGTAAATACTTCAGTTTTCTTTTTCTTTTCAAGATGTCAGTGTGACTTTTCTTACATCAGGGACTTCATAGCCTAAGGAGAAGGCACATGGATTTGCAAGTTCTCTACATTCGATAGGAGAAAGCAGTCCCCAGATGGAGTCAATGTTGTAGCATTTTTTTGTTTTGATAAGATAGAATATTTGAAAAAAAAATGTTAGGTTAGGATATGGACATATTAATATTGAATAGAATGTTTCTAAAAAAAAAATCTTGATGATGATGTCCATATCAAAGAAAATGTTAGGTTAGAAAGAAAATAAAACAAATAAGCTTTGAAAGTGAGCAAGTCTAAATGCCACTACTATTGTTTCTGTAAAATAATGGTTGTGTGCAGGTTGTAATAAATGCCACAACCCATGACAGTCAAATAGTTTAATCTTGACTGCTTCATGCCTTAAATTTGATGTTTTAGCTAGAGAATGAAGATTTGGCCAAATTGTTTAATCTTGGTAGATTAGCAGTTAGGTAGAGAATAATAAGGTGCTCATCAGTTTAATGTGAGACCTTGGATGTTATAAGGTTAGAGTTAGATAGTTTGATTTTGAAAAATAAAAAGAAAGTAAAATGGTTTGTTAGCTTAAATGCACCCATTAAGTGAAGAAAAATGATAGGATAAGCAAAGGGTAAGTAGAATAAAGGTTGCATAAAGTTTGATAATTGATTGGACAAAATGTACATTTATCAGGTTTTACCATATGTTTCTATGACTATGAGGCAATTACACAAAGCAAATGAAGGTTTACAAGATAAATTAATTAACATACCATTCATCTCCATTCATCCCTATATTCACTAATTTCCCCTTCCCACCTTCATACATTCATATTCATTCATTTTCCATAAAAACCCCTTTTCCTAAGGTCAAAATCCTTTTTGCCTAGGAAAAGTGAAAATCCCATGTTAAATCCCCTTTTACCCAAAAAACCTACAAAAACATGTTTACCCTAAGTATTGATGTATATATGCGAAAAGAAAGTAACCCATGAAAAACATTATACTTAGTGTATTTCCCCTTTCCACATCATATTTCATATATTTCCCCTTTCTTCTCATATTTGATATATTTCCCCTTTTCCGCTCATATTTTCATATTAACATTAACTATAGTATTAAACCCCTGAAAGTCCCTTTTCCCGTATATATTAAATCCCTTTATTAAATAACCCGAAACCTTAAGCTTTATTATAAAACTATGTATTTCCATAACATATCGCAATATTGACAGATCACAACCTTTCATCATGAATGCACTCTTCCCCGATTGCGATATGCGATGTGCAATGGACCCGGACCCAACACAACATATATTAAAGTTCATTGCCATATCGTATCTGCCTTCGTCACAAGTCCTAGTCAAAATATAACCCTCCACCATTGCGATCTCCGATTGCGATGGGAAACCATACCCAATAACATTATTATCCATGATTTATTTCCATATCGTGTCTGACTTTTATCGCATTCCTTTACGATGGGCCTTCCTTTGCTAAATCTTGATTGCGATATGTGATGAACCCAGACCCGACGTCATCTATCTGCCCGAATTCATAATATTTCAAGTCTGCCATACTGTGCTTTGCGAAGAATTCCTTTTTTAAAAAGTTTTTATGATTTTAACAAAGAAATAACCTAAACCTCCATTTAACCAGTAATCTCAGTTTTAAACCATAATAAATCCATTGTCACCATAATTAATCATTGGGACCATCCATGATGCTCTTTTGCTCCACCACTGTCCCATCATGTCCATTCAAATCCAATGATCCTCCGTGATTTCGGGTTGGATCTTTGTCTGAGAATTACCCACCCGAAAAGCGATATTCCATTGACCTCCCCTTACTACGTGTCAGGTTCAGATTATTTCAGGTGACCCCTTTGAAAACCACCCGCACCTCATGAGCAGTGTGATGAAAACCAAAGCCACCTCCTACATAATGACAAAATGACCACTGTTCACTTTGCGCCATAATTCGTAAAGTAGACTGTTTTCCCGTTTAAACCAAAAAATCACCATTTTGCTTTGTTTCGCCTGTTTTCATAGTAAACTATCCATAAGCCTCTGCGACCAATAAAGCCATTTTTTTACCATCCGATACACCCTAGACTTCTTCCAATATCCTTTCAAGCTCAATAAAGTCATTGAAGACCTCCTCTGTCACCTATGTTTTCTTGGCAATTTTTGTGTTTTGCAGGGAAAAAACTTTTGTTCCAGGCTTACAAAGAAAAAGCCTACACACAGTTAGAAGACGAATATGAAGATCATGTCAAATTACTTTACCATGTGACATAAAATTTAAAAGGATTTATTGTTGAAAAACACAGTAAAAACCTGAAATGAAAAGTAAAGGTAAAAGAACACAGCAAAGGCTACTCAGTAGGGTCAAAGGATATTCACAGATTTTAAAGAGTATCAGATAAAAGATCAAATGAATAAATTAACCAGCGCAAAGGATACAAATAATAAATTAGCTTAAAGGGCCAAAATATCAGACAACAAAGCCAGCACAACCTGAAAGAAAGGGATGACAAGAAGAAGTTTAATAGCTACCCCTATCTTCTTGTATGAAGATCTTACCTTTCCTAGAATAAATCTTAATCAGTTTTAGGATATTTTCCTAGTTTCATTATTGTATAAGTAACTCTCTTCTCAATTTACTATGGGTTCGAAGTTCAAGATTCATTGTTCCCTGCTTGTAAAGTCTTGACTGTTTATTCTACTTTGAACCTGGTTGCACCTTTGAAGGAAGTTTTTGCAGACACTTGATGTACTTAGTCTTTCTGGAACCTTAATACAAAGCAGAGGATTTTGAATTTGGTTTTACACAATTTGTGTTATCCTATAAGTTTTTCCAGTTATCAATCATTATGTTTTTTTTCATATGCTTATGACTTATAGAGATATCTAGGTAGGAATAATTGTGTCTCACTTTATTCCTATAAGCTCCTGAAGTGATCATATATTAAGAGAATGGATTAATGAACTCCCTATTTAACTAATCCTCTCTAATCAATAGATCATCAACATCTTTTGTAAGCTTAAGTATATTTCCTTGAATCTTTGGAACGTAGTTCAGAAGGCTTTCACACTTATGATTGTTCTGTTTTATAATCTGGAAACTATGATAATCATATTATTTTCTATCTTCTTCTCACCACTATTTTTTTATCTATACCACTGTGTAAAGCTTTATAGCAGCCCTTTGCTAAGATATTAATATAAGACAAAGCATTAAGTATTTCAATTCTACATCTTGCTTCATTCATTGGTCTTCCAAAACTAAAATAAAAAACCCCAAAACAATTATTTTAGATGCTTTAGCATTGGTAGCTGACCTACTACTATCTCAGAGGTATAACAATAGGAACTAAGGAAAAACCAAAATTCATTAAAATATCAAAAAACTTACCTCCAGAGGAAAAGGTAAAATACATAAAATTGTTTAAAGATTTCCAAGATGTATTTGCATAAAATTATGAAGACTTGAAGTTTTATGACACCAGCATAATTCAACACAAAATACCTCTAAAAGAGGATCATAAACTTTTCAAATAGAAACTTGGGATAATTAACCCAGTCCTTATGCCATCTATTGATAAATAATTTAAAATAATGTATGATGCCCAAATTACAACCCCCATTAGATACTTAGATTGGATTTCAGACTTAGTCACTACTAGGAAAAAGCTTGGAGAAATCAAACTTTGTGTTGATTTTAGAAACTTAAACAAGGTCTCTTTAAAAGACAACTATCCTCTACCAAAATTGGAAAATATCCTTCAGAGGGTAGTAGGATCATCTAGAATCTCTTTACCTGATGGATTTTTTGGATATAATCAGATCTTAGTTCAAGCAGAATACCTATCCAAAACTACATTTCCTACTCCTTGGGGTACCTTCATGTATTTGAAGATGCCTTTTTGATTAATGAATACAAGAGAAACATTTCAAAGAGCTATGGATATAGCTTTTTCCACGGAGATCCATGAATTCCTAGTCGTATACCAAGATGACATCACTGTCTTTTGTAAATCTCATAATGAACACCTAGATCACTTGAGAAGAGTATTTATCAAATGCAGGAAATTTGGGATTTCTTTAAATCCCAAAAAGACACTCTTTGGTCTAGAAGAAGGAAAGTTGTTGGGACATATCATATCTAAAGATGCAATTAGAATATATCCTACTAAAATAGAGGCCATTTTGACCATTGAACATCCCAGAAACATTAAAGAGTTACAATCATTTTTAGGCAAGATAAATTTTCTCAAGAGATTTGTTTCAAATTTAGCAGAATTGATTAGAGAACTAAATAACATGTTGAGAAAGGACTTAGCACTTTAATGGAGAGTGGAGGCCAAACAATCCTTTGAAGCCATCATGGAAGGCTTAACCAAAATTCCAGTCCTTATAAGTCATGATTTTTAGAAAGACTTTAGAATTTTTTCTTTTGCTTCAGAACACACCATTGCAGTAGTCTTGCTACAAAAGAATGACCAAGGATATGAATAACCAATTGGATTTTTCAGTAAATCCTTAAGAGATGCCACACTCAAATACAATATTATGGAAAAACAAGCATTAGCTTTAGTAAAGGCCATCAAAGATTCTATATTCTACATTCTGTATTTTCACATCATTGTTTATGTTCCAGATTCAATAGTTAAGGACATTTTGACACAAAATGGGCTTGAAGGGAAACGATGCAAATGGATTGCCACTATATTGGAATATGACATAGAAATAAAGCCTACTAAACTTACCAAAGGCCAAGGTTTAGCCAAATTCATGGTTGAAACGAACTATTAGGCCCTAGATATTAATTCATTAGTGCCCTTGATGATCAGGAAGAGATTGCGACTCCACAGATCAATGAACCTTTTACAAATTCACCTTGGTATGAAGATATCATATTTGTATTACTAAACTTACAAGCTCCTCTTATATCGACAAGAACTAAAGCTATATTTTTGAAAATGAAGTCATTAAAGGATTGTATCATAGATAATGCTTTCTTTTGGAAAGACATTATTGTTATTCTTTTGAATTGTTTACTGAAAGATGAACTTGATAAAATTATGCAAGAATTTCATGTAGGGGATTGTGGAGGACACTTGTATTGGAAGACTACTACTGACAAAATTCTGAGGGTTGGTTTCTATTGGACCATTCTTTTTGTAGATGTTAAAAAACATGTGACTTCCTATCATAAGTGCTAGATATTTGAGGGAAAGAAAAAACTTTTACCCTTGCCTCTTAAACCAATCTCCACTGAAATACCATTTCAACAATGGGGGTTAGACTTCATTGTAGAAATACACCGAGCCTCCTCATCCCAACATAAGTGGATTCTGATAGCCACTAACTATTTTACCAAATGGATAGAAGCCATACGTTCTAGAGAAGCCACAAACACTATCATTATCTCCTTCCTAGAAAATAATATCCTATCAAGATTTGGATGCCCCCAAAAGCTCATTATTGATAATGCAACTGCCTTTAAATCCAAGAAAATGATATACTTCTGTAACAAATACCACATCACCCTTGGCCACTCCACTACCTATTACCCTCAAGGTAATGGACTTGCAGAATCCTCTAACAAAGGCCTGCTCAATATCATTAGGAAATTATTGGAAGACAACAAAAATACATGGAACAAAAAGTTGGTCAATGCCTTATGGGCAGATACACTATCTACCAATATGTCCATTAGCACATCTCCTTACTAGTTAGTATATGGTATGGATGTTTCTTTCCCTTCATCTTTGGGAGTGCCAGTGATGAAGATCATCCAGGAGTTGCAAGTAGAACCAAATGATATCCAAATAAGGACAAATCATACCATACACCTACAACAGACCTGACAAGAAGTATACGTAAAATCACAGGTAATCCAGGAAAAAATAAAAAAGGTATTTGATAAAATGAACAAATCAGATGATTTTTACATAGGTGATAAAGTCCTTAAGTGGGATTCAAGAAGGGAAGACAAAAGGAAAACATGGAAAATTTGGCTTCTTATGGAAAGTGCCTTATGTCATTTATGGCTACACGGGTAACAATGCCTTTTTCTTGAGAGAGATAGATGGATCAGATCTACCAGGAGGACCTGTCAATGGTAGAATATTGAAGCATTACTTTTCCACTGATTAAAAATATTTCACTTTACTTTGCATCATTGTACATAACATTGCAAAGTGTAGATTGGATTGGATGGTGATATTTTGGATTTAAAGCCCAGAGAGAAGGCCTTGAGCTTTGGAGGGTTCACCATCATAAGTATTAACAAGGCAGAAATCACAGAAGAGCAATTTACAAGGTAATTTCAGTCACAATTCAAAGCCTACTGATCTTTAGAGTTCTTGACATTTCACAAGGAAATGCCATCCCCATGTGGAGCCACTATTAGGGTCCTATATTAATAGGATTCATAATTTTGAATTGTCTGTGATTGATCTTGTAATATTGTATATATTTTTACTTTCTGCAAATTTTTTTCCATATTAAACATTAAAAAATGTAAAGAGGGTATGTCCTAAGTGAAATATCAAAGGACAAAAAGAATAAGAAAAGAGAAAAAAAAGTGAAAATATATGAACCCCAAACAAAAACAGATCATGAATGTGTGCAAATCTAAGTGGCACTACTTTTTACTTTACTGTAAAAATTAATGGTTGTGTGCAACTTGTTATAAATGCCAAAACCCATGATAGTCAAATTTCTTAATCTCGACTACTTCATGCTTTAAATTTCATGTTTATAGTTAGAGAATAAAGATCTAGCCAAACTGTTTAATCTTGGCAGATCAGTAGTTAGGTATAAAAATAAAATATGCTCATAAGCTTAATCTAAGACATTGGAAGATATAAGATTAGAATTATATGGTTTACTTTTCAAAAAAAAAAAGCAAAGAAAGGGTCTGCTAGCTTAAATGCACCCAATAAAGTGAAGAAAAAATGTTAGGGTAAGTAAAGGGTAAGTAGAGGAAAGGTTGCAGAAGTACAAAGTTCGTTGAAGCATAAGCACATTTATCATGGTTAATCCTATGTTTCAGTGTGCAGGAGTAGTTATGAAAGTGAAAGGATGTTCACAAGTTGGTTTGGGTAACTTCCCCTCATTTCATTTCACCTCCCACTACATACTTACTGATTTCCCCATTATCCCATCATTTCCTAATAAAGTACCACTTTCCCTTCATTTTCACCATTTCCCCTTGGTTTCACACATTTCCCTAGCAATTTACCCTCCAAACTCATTCCCCTACCCCAAAACCTGTTTTTCCTTGTGTGAAACCCATTCCCCTTTGAAGAAACCACTTTCCCCTTATTAATTTCCCTATTTTGCCTAAAACCCCACTAAAAACCCTTATCCTAAGTTTGAATCCCCCCTACATTACTTATGAACTCCCCCATTCCTATATTTCCTGACATAATCCCTTTAACCCCCCACCCTAGTGTGGTTAACAAATCCCACCCCATTTAACCCTCATCCCACTCCATAACCTGTTCATTATATTTTAATACCCATTTATTCATTAAATAATTTCAAATCAATTGTAATTAATACCCCAAGCCCCACAAATCATCGCCATTACTTCTTTTGTGCATCTCCACCATGCGACAACCATCTAACCTTCCACCCCCAGATCTGACGGCGTGTAGCCATATCACGTGCTCCTGATCTCTTACCTTTACCCACCTGAGAGCACATGAAATGGGTGGTTTTGCTTGAGCCCCTTTTGGTTACGTGGTAGCTCCATGCTAATTCATGTGCTCTCATGAAAATACCGCCTAATGGCCAAAATCGGTGTGATGGCCCCCGAAACCACCTCCCCGCCAAAAGCTGAAGCCACCCACTATTCCTTATGACATTTAGTGCCACATTCTAACCGTTACCGATTAAAAAGCCAAAAACACTCAATTTCACCCTTTTTTCTCATTCACTCTATGAAAGCTTCCATAAGCCTTCTTGCACCACCTTAAGTCTCTACAACTAAATTTGACTACTAGCCACCTCTCGAACACACTTCAGACGCCCAATTCAGCCATCCAGTGCACAATTGAAGCCAAAGTACCCTTTGCAGGCCTTAGATATTAATTTAATTAGTGCCCTTGATGATCAGGAAGAGATGGCGACTCCACAGATCAATGAACCTTTTACAAATTCACCTTGGTATGAAGATATCATATTTGAATTACTAAACTTACAAGCTCCTCCTATATTGACAAGAACTAAAGCTAGATTTTTGAAAATGAAGTCATTAAAGGATTGTATCATAGATAATGCTTTGTTTTGGAAAGACATTATTAGTATTCTTTTGAATTGTTTACTAAAAGATGAACCTGATAAAATTATGCAAGAATTTCATGCAGGGGGTTGTGGAGGACACTTGTATTGGAAGACTACTACTGACAAAATTCTGAGGGTTGGTTTCTGTTGGACCACTCTTTTTGTAGATGTTAAAAAACATGTGACTTCCCATCATAAATGTTAGATATTTTAGGGAAAGAGAAAACTTTTACCCTTTCCTTTTAAACCAATCTCCACTGAAATTCCATTTCAACAATGGGGGTTAGACTTCATTGGAGAAATACACCGAGTCTCCTCGTCCCAGCATAAGTGGATTCTGATAGCCACTAACTATTTTACCAAATGGATAGAAGCCATACATTCTACACAAGCCCCAAACATTGTCATTATCTCCTTCCTAGAAAATAATATCCTGTCAAGATTTGGATGCCCCCAAAAGCTCATTACTGATAATGCAACTGCCTTTAAATCCAAGAAAATGATATACTTTTGTAACAAATACCACATCACCCTTGGCCACTCCACTGCCTATTACCCTCAAGGTAATGGACTTGCAGAATCCTCTAACAAAGGCCTGGTCAATATCATTAGGAAATTATTGGAAGACAACAAAAAGTCATCGAACAAAAAGTTGTTCAATGCCTTATGGGCAGACAGACTATCTACCAATATGTCCATTAACACATCTCCTTACTAGTTAGTATATGGGATGGATGTTGTTATCCATTCATCTTTGGGAGTGCCAGTGATGAAGATCATCCAGGAGTTGCAGGTAGAACCAAATGATATCCAAATAAGGATAAATCAGACCATACACGTACAACAGACCTGAGAAGAAGTATACGTAAAATCACAGGTAATCCAGGACAAAATAAAAAAGGTATTTGATAAAAAGACCAAAGCAGATGATTTTTAAATAGGTGATAAATTTCTTAAGTGGGATTCAAGAAGGGAAGAGAAAAGGAAAACATGGAAAATTTGACTTCTTATGGGAAGCACCTTATGTCATTTATGGCTACACGGGTAACAATGCCTTTTTCTTGAGAGAGATAGATGGATCAGATCTACCAGGAGGACCTGTCAATGGTAGAATGTTGAAACATTACTTTTCCACTGATTAACAATAGTTCACTTTACTTTGCACCATTGTACATAACATTGCAGAGTGTAGATTGGATTGGATGGTGATATTTTGGAGTTGAAGCCTAGAGAGAAGGCCCTGAGCTTTGAAGGGTTCACCATCATAAGTTTCAATAAGGAAGAAATCACAAAATAGCAGTTTACAAGGTAATTTCAGTCACAATTCAAAGGCTATTGATCTTTAGAGTTCTTGACATTTCACAAGGAAATGCCATCCCCATGTGGAGCCACTGTTAGGGTGCTATATTAATAGGATTCATAATTTGGAATTGGTTGTGATTGATCTTGTAATATTGTATATACTTTTACTTTCTGCAAAATGTTTTCCATATTAATTGTTAAAAAATGTAAAGAGGGTATGTCCTAAATGAAATATCAAAGGACAAAAAGAATAAGAAAAGAGAAAAAAAATGAAAATATATGAACCCCAAACAAAAATAGATCATGAAAGTGTGCAAATCTAAGTGGCACTAATTTTTACTTTACTGTAAAAATTAATGGTTGTGTGCAGCTTGTTATAAATGCCACAACCCATGATAGTCAAATTGCTTAATCTTGACTACTTCATGCTTTAAATTTCATGTTTATAGTTAGAGAATAAATATCTAACCAAACTGTTTAATCTTGGCAGATTAGTAGTTAGGTATAAAAATAAAATGTGCTCATAAGCTTAATCTGAGACATTGGAAGATATAAGGTTAGAATTAGATGGTTTACTTTTCAAAATAAAAAGGAAAGAAAGGGTCCGCTAGCTTAAATGCACCCAATAAAGTGAAGAAAAAATGTTAGGGTAAGTAGAAGAAAGGTTGCAGAAGTACGAAGTTCATTGAAGCATAAGCACATTTATTATGGTTAATCCTATGTTTCAGTGTGCAGGAGCAGTTATGAAAGTGAAAGGATGTTCACAAGTTGGTTTGGGTAACCTCCCCTCATTTCATTTCACCTCCCACTACATACTTACTAATTTCCCCATTATCCCATCATTTCCTAATAAAGTACCATTTTCCCTTCATTTTCACCATTTCCCCTTGGTTTCACACATTTCTCTAGCAATTTACCCTCCAAACTCATTCCCCTACCCAAAAACCCCTTTTTCCTAGTGTGAAACCCATTCCCCTTTGAAGAAACCACTTTCCCCTTATTAATTTCCCTATTTTGCCTAAAAACCCACTAAAAACCCTTATCCTAAGTTTGAATCCCCCCTACATTACTTATGAACTCCCCCATTCCTATATTTCCTGACATAATCCCTTTAACCCCCCACCCTTGTGTGGTTAACAAATCCCTCCCCATTTAACCGTCGTCCCATACCATAACCTATTCATTATATTATAATCCCCATTTATTCATTAAATAATTTCAAATCAATTGTAATTAATCCCCCAAGCCCCACAAATCATCGCCATTACTTCCTCCGTGCAGCTCCACCACACGACAGCCATCTAACCTTCCACCCCTAGATCTGACGGCACATAGCCATATCACGTGCTCATGATCTCTGACCTTTACCGACCTGAGAGCATGTGAAATGGTTGGTTTTGTAAGGGCCCCTTTTGGTTACGTGGTAGCTCCATGCTAATTCATGTGCTCTCATGAAAATACCACCTGATGGCCAAAAGCGGTGTGATGGCCCCCGAAACTACCTCCTCGCCAAAAGCTGAAACCACCCACTATTCCTTATGACATTTAGTGCCACATTCTAACTGTTATTGGTTAAAAAGCCAACAACACTCAATTTCACCCTTTTTCTCATTCACTTTGTGAAAGCTTCCTAAGCCTTCTTGCACCACCTTGAGTCTCTACAACTAAATTTGACTCCTGGCCACCTCTCAAACATGCTTCATATGCCCAATTCAGCCATCCAGTGCACAATTGAAGCCAAAGTAGCTTTTGCAGCCACCATTGAAACCAGTTACAACCTATACCACCATCCCCAGGTATTTGGACAAAAAACAAAATGGCCATCTCAATTTGAAAGCATATAGTCAATTCAAATAGTAATTAATTAAATTTAATTAATCTTTCCCTCAAATTGAGACTATTTCCCCCAGAATACCTAAACCCCTTTGTTAATAAGTGCAAATTACCCTATCTTTGTACCAGACCTATTCATAATTCATTCTTACAGACTGTGCAAGCCCAATTCACACCTTTTCCCATAAGATGGCTGCCCAGACCTCTCTGGATGTAAGACCATGTTGGAAATAATACTGAGAGGGGGGGTGAATTAGTATTATCAAATCAATATAAATTTTTCATTTCCATATTCAGATTCATATACACTACTTCAGTTAAGGAAAACCGCGTGTATACGCAACTATGTGTAATACAACAAGCGTATATCCAATAAACTTATGATTCAGTTAGTTGATTCTTAATGACTGCATCAGGACATTATTAACCATATGAATAGTAAACAGGAGCCGTAAAGAAGAACAGATCATCACACATAAGCAACACACATGAACACCAACACGTAAGGTGGAAACCCAATGTGGGTGAAAACCACCTGCTCCAATTCGACTCTATCTTCTTTTAATTAGAAACTTCTTTTTACAATGGTTATGTATTAGTGTAGTCTTATACCAGTACGCAGGCTTCTACCTATAGAAGGCTACAACCTTCTCTCATTCTCTAAACTCTCCTCGAAGGGAGCTACAACCCCCTTATCTCTTGTATTAGCTGATGTACTAGTACGTAGGTGTTGGCCTACAAAAGGCTACAACCTTCTCTTTTCTTTTAGGGACCAGGTTTCATAAATTTTCAGACTAGATCCATAAATACAAAATAATCACCACTGCAATACAATCATCAACTATACCTACATCATCAATCCCTAAATCACCCAATACTGAATCACTGAAATCCTGTCATTAAAACACAGTTACTAGAGCATAGACTAGAGCCCAAAACTTTGCAACAACCACTAGAACCAACAACAACCTGAAATATCAACTCCCATAATGTATACGCTACTTGAATGTGTCAAACTAGTGCGTACACGCACTTTCACCAAAGAGAACCCGCGTACAAATCAGAAGATAATTACTTATACCTTCGCTGCAATTACCAACTTCAGATATTCCCAAACCATAAGATATAAAGGATAAAACATGCATCAGTATTCAGATCTATTCATGATCATAACATATAATGATATTACATTTTAGTCTTCAAGATTCCAGTCCATCAACCTTTATCAACTGCGTAGAAGCCTCCTTGATTCAGATCGAGCCAAGTATTTCAAACCCATAACCAGTATACTAGATGTCACACTTCATCAGATATTCATCACACACTTCCACTACCTTGGCCTAATGACCTTCTCCTTATATAGGTTTATGCTTCTCTCAATACCATGGTCCAAAACCATGTAGAACTAATACCTTGGACCCAATACCTGGGGTCAACACTTTAGACCAAATACCACAGACAAATACCAAAATACCATAGACCAATACCAAAATACCATGGACCAAATACCACGGACTAAAACTTAGATTTCTAACATGTACGTGCCTTTCCTTCTATGAACCTATGTATGTACGTATGCGCACCTTTTTTGCTTCTCACCCGCGTGTATACGCACTTTTATCAAGGTTAACCTACGTATATCTCTCTCTTGACCTGTTGTACTAAGATCTATCCTCTGATTGATTTTCCACCAAGGACAACACTTGTATCATACCTATAGGTGAGTTGCCATCAAGGACAACACCTGTAACATAATTCCAACAATCTCCCCCTTTGGACTTGATGGAAACCACCATACCAAGTCACTCTCCCCCTTTGACATCAAGGGCAAAGCGTAGACCAAGATGTTTTCTCCCTCTGCTGTCCATACTCACCCTAAGTACCTGCTGAAATCTCTGATTGAGCTCCCCCTTTGAATATGCTAAGATGTACCAATCTATCCATGATCCCCCTGATCACATGCAATGTCTGCAAAAGCATAACATGACTCTATACATCAATCTCCCAACCAAGTGTGAATACACCATTTTTAGACTCATCCACCCAACCAAGTGGGGATATACCAAATGTTTATACATGACTCAACAACAAGAACCATTACATTATCCATCCCATGCATAGATGGGTAACAAAATACATCATATGAACTTACAAAGCCCAAGGACCTAAACAAGACCATGATAGTTATCAACAACTATCATACACCATATGATCTACACCATAAGCATCTTAACCTGTAATCCATTCTCTTGGTCAATCAACACTCAGTAGCAAGATGTGTCAATAAGCATCATCACCAAGGACTTCTAACCATACTGCCAACAATGCATTATTTAAAGCATATGCTCCCCCTGAGCCTGTGCCAACCATCATATACTATGACCGAACCATTTCCTGAGTCTGTTCAGCTGCTTTTCTTCAGAGCTCCATATACGCGACTATGCAACCTATGATTCACGTATATACACAACTTAACTTTATTATATCAGCATATGCAAGATGGAATACTAAAGGTATACACTTTCAGTTTCCCTTGTGTCTATTATGTCAGCTAACTGAGTTATGTCATACCTTTCTGTCTCTAATTCTGTCTTCTTCAATACCTAGAATTGTGATGATGTATAATCCTCTTGTTTTGGAGTTTGAATTTTGCTTCTGCATTCCCTTGCTTTATCTCCAAACTTGTTACATGCATAACATCTTACATGTTTCATGTTCCTTCTATTGCAATCAAATGCTTTGTGGCCAAACATATTGCAAGCAAAAAAATATCCATTGAAGTACCTGGAATGTGAAAATCTTTTGTGACGGCCTTGAACCATTCTACTTTTGCATCTGGATGCAATATGTCCAGGATTATGACATACATAACATTCAACATTATTCAATGGAGGAAATAATTTTCTATCACTTCCATAGTTAGGAGTAAAGGATTTTCTTTCCTTGGATGTTGATGAGGTTGTCCTCTCATCTCCTTGTTGATCATTTAAGAATTCTCATTAGAGTTCCTTACCTCACCTTGTGAGCTAGATTCACCTTCAACAGATTCATAAAAGCCAAGACCAGTTTTGATAGTAGGGGATATTTGACTACCAAGAATGTCATCCAAAATATTAGTACTATCTTGAAATCATAACAGTTTATCCTTTTCTTCTAATTTACTTTTTAAAATATTTACCTCAACCTGATGTTGTTCTTCCTTTTCCAGATACTGCTTCCTTATGTTTTCTTCAGCTTTTCTTCCTTCTTCCACTTGATGCCTTAATTCAATCACTTCATGTTATTGTTCTTCAAGAGCTTCTTCATTCTGCTTCTTTGATTCTTTAAGATATTCTTTTAGAGAGAGGATCTTCGATTCAAGTCTCTGAATTGTTATGCTTTGATATTTTACTACATCCTGCAATTTCTCTCTTACTCTGGTTACTTACTCCAACTGTTCTTTTAATATAGTAACTTCTTCTAGTTCTACGTTCTTATTTTCATATGCCATGAGAAGTCTAATGTCTTCATCACTATTGGATGAGTCATTACTTTTATCATGGATATAATAACTTCTATTACCTTCTTCAGACATCTTTCCTTTGTTATGAGGGCATCTAGCAGCATAGTGACCAACTCTACCACATGAAAAGAATTTGACAGGTAACTTACCTTTGAACCTTCCATATCCCCGTTCAAGATTCTTGACAAAATTTACCTCATATTCTCCTTCTGAAATGTATCCTAATTCATTTGCTGACACTTTGAATGCGACTTCTCTCATATCTAATGGTCCTTCTTTTCTCATCTCAAAATCATTTAAGATTCTGTGAAGCTGCATCATAGTGATTTTCTGCAGATCCTCCTTTTCTTCTATGGTAGACACTTTGGATTCAAATTTAGCAGACAGGGATCTTAAAACCTTTTCAACTAAGACAACTTCCTTAATTTCTTCACCTAGATTTCTCATACAATTGACAATCTCATCTATACGTAGAAAGTAATTAGCTATGCTTTCATTACTATGCATCTTAAGATTTTCATACCGTATTTTGAGAGTTTGAAGCTTTGCTTGTTTTACCTGTTCATATGCTTCGTAGCTTAGAATGATTTTGTCCCATATTTCTTTGGCTGATTTGAAATGCATGACCTTGACAAATTCTGATTGTGAAAAACTTCCCAATAAGACAGTAATAGCTTTGGCATTGAGTTCATATTGCTTTCTCTATGTTGTATCTATAGGAATTACTGATGGATATGTGTATCCTCCTTCCACGATTCCCAAAACATCCATTCCAAGTGATTGTAGATATGTTGTGGTTCTTATCTTCCAGTAGACAAAGTTCCTCCCATCAAAGATTGGTTGCCTGATGGATGCCTCTCTTTCTTGATTACCCATTATGATGGATATTTCCTTCAAGCGATCAAGCTTCTTCTAAAGGACCTGCTCTGATACCAATTGTTGGAAATAATACTGAGAGTGGGGGCTGAATTAGTATTATCAAATCAATATAATTTTTTCATCTCCATATTCGAATTCATATATGCTACTTCTGTTAAGACAAACCACATGTATATGCAACTATGTGTAATGCAACAAGCGTATATCCAATAAACTTATGATTCAATTAGTTGATTCTTAATGAGTGCATCAGAACATTATTAACCATATGAACAGTAAACAGGAGAAGTAAAGTAGAACAGATCATCACACATAAGCATCACACATGAACACCAAGATGTAAGGTGGAAACCCAACGTGGGTGAAAACCACCTGCTGCAATTTGACTCTATATTCTTTTAATTAGAAACTTATTTTTACAATGGTTATGTACTGGTGCAGTCTTATACCAGTACGTAGGTTTCTACCTGCAGAAGGCTACAACCTTCTCTCATTCTCCACACTCTCCTGGAAGGGAGCTACAACCCCCTTAGCTCTTGTACTAGCTAATGTACTAGTACGTAGGTGCTGGCCTATAGAAGGCTACAAACTTCTCTTTTCTTTCAGGGACCACGTTTCATTAATTTTCAGACTGGATCCATAAATAAAAAACAATCGCCACTGCAATACAATCATCAACTATACCTGCATCATCAATCTCTGAATCACCCAATACTGAATCACTGAAATCTTGTCATTAAAACACAGTTACTAGAACACAGACTAGAGCCTAGAACTCTGCAACAACCAATAGAACCAACAACAACCTAAAATATCAACTCCCATAATGTATATGCTACTTGACTGTGTCAAACTAGCATGTACACGCACTTTCACCAGAGAGAACTCGTGTACAAGTCTGAAGATAATTACTTATACCTTCACTGAAATTACTAACTTCCGATATTCCCAGACCATAAGATATAAAGGATAAAACATGTGTTAGTATTCAGATCTATTCATGATCATACCATATAATGATAATGCATTTTAGTCTTTAAGATTCTGGTCCATCAACCTTTATAAACTGCATAGAAGCCTCCATGATTCAAATCGAGCCAAGCATTTCAAACCCATAACCAAGTATACTAGATGTTACACTTCATCAGATATTCATCACACACTTCCACTACCTTGGCCTAATGATCTTCTCCTTATATAGGTTTAGGCTTCTCTCAATACCATGGTCCAAAACCATGTAGAACCAATACCTTGGACCCAATACGTGGGTTCAACACTTCAGACCAAATACCACGGACCAATACCAAAATACCATGGACCAATACCAAAATACCATGGACCAAATACCACGGGCCAAAAATTAGATTTCCAACATGTACACACCTTTCCTTCTGTGAACCTGCGTATGTACCTATACGCGGCTTTTTTTCTTCTCACCGGCTTGTATACACACTTTTATTAAGGTTAACCTGCGTATATCTCTATCTTGACCTGTTGTACTAAGATCTATCCTCTGATTAATTTACCACCAAGGACAACACCTGTATCATACCTATGAGTGAGTTGCCATTAAGGACAACACCTGTATCATAATGCCAACAAACCTGTGTCAACCCCTCACTTGGACATTGACCATTTGGCCCTAACAGACATGGATTTCCAAATAAAAGACATTGCAAGTCCAACCCTCCTTTTGAAGCTCCCCTATTAGAGTAAGGACAAATTTTTGAACCATTTAGATGACATCATCCTTTGGGAATCCAATTTACCCAAATACACATTCCCAGAAGTTCACCCTTTCCCTGATATTGTACATTATTGTCATGCCTATTATGTACCTAGCCAAAGGGCTATTGTTGCCCCAGATCAGAAGTTGTTATTCACTATTACACCTGAGTCAATCAACCAAATGCTACAAATATAATATAGCCCTGATTAGACTCCTCTATCCATTGGAAACCTATTGGAATTGTACCTCACATTAGACCCGGTGAAAATCAAGAAAGTTTTCTAGAATTTTATCATTGAAGACTGCCATACTCCTATAGATACCCCACCCTATGTTGCCACCATTTTCTTAGAAACTGGCAGACACATAATCACCATGCTCTCATGGATCCTAGGATACACATCAAATGAGCATTTGTATGAGTTCATCATGGCCTTCCTGTCCATTTTCAGTCCATGCAAGCATCCTACTATCATGTATGATTATGCTCAGTTCATTACAAACATAATGCATGACCAATACACCAGACTATCCACTGAAAGAGTTTTCAAATACTCTTGAGTGTTGTTTTATATGTTTTTGTATTACTAGATAGATAAGTTCACTGTGAGCATCTAGAAGTTGGAAACCAGGGGAAAGGAGAGATCAGTGGTCTACTAGACACACTTGGTCTAGAGGTTTTCCACAACATTCACCTACAAAGACTTCATAGACTCCTTTGTGTACCGAGTCATGAACATGCTGACTTCTGATACTTAGCCTAGAATCAGCCAAGACATCAAGAGAGTGCTACAATTGACAAAGAACAACAAGGTGGGAGACTGGTACCTCTACCAGAACCACACTGAGATCAGAGTCTATGGCTGCCAGTTAGCCCCTTATGATTTTCCAAAATACCTCCCTATGAGGATATTTTCCCTTGAATATTTTAGACAAATCATCAATTCTAATGAGGTCCACTTCCTATATGATAGGAATAAAACCAAGTTCAAGATGAAAAAACAATTAGGCCCATTCATTTGCAACGATAGAGATGTTGGACCAGAGGCTGACAGGTTACTACAACAGATAAAATTTAGAAACAACTTCATATGGCATTATGACCCTCATGCATTCATAAAAAAGTTGAGACTTAAGGTCAAGTTGGCACCGTACATCCACCACCCAAGACCAGAAATTGAACAGTTTACCAACCAATCTGATTGGGTGGATAACACATTGATTAATATGGACAACACAGTTGTGGATGTTGAGAACACATTGATTGATTTAGAAAAGCAATTTGACCACAACTCTTTCCTGCAGGTTCTAGAAATAGGAGAACTAATGAATGTTCATCCTATGCTACAGATCCCAGTCAATGAGGAGAAAAATCCAAAGAGGAACAAGGAAGAGGCATCCAACTCTGCCATGGAGACTACTGATGAGTTGTTTGAGCTAAGAAAGAAGCCTAATTTGAATCATGTGTCTGAATAGGAGGAGAACGTTTCTTCTTAGGAAATGACTAACACTAAGACATTGGGGCAGAGAAGTAAAGAAGTAGTTGCATCAGGTGAAACACAACAACCATCAACTTCCAATACACAGATGATAGAGAGACAATAGAGTATGGAGGTTTCTTCCTTTTTCAAGCCAACTGATTGGGAAAAGGATATCAAAGACAGATTCAAAGAAATAAGGATGAGGAATGAAAAGTTGAAGGCAGAGACATATGCCCAATACCTCAAGCTTACACCACCAAACCAATTCAAATTGATGTCAGCCCTTGCCATCAAAGTAGGGAAAATGCAGGTGTCATTTTTGTAGCCCACTGTATAGCAACCAAAGACCTCTACAAACTACAAGAAGACTAATTTTGAGGTGTTGGATAGGGATTATCATCCCATTGATCAAATAGAGTTCCATAAACAGGTTGGAGAAATGATTTACTCTACCCTCACAGCAAAGGCCATGGATGCCTTTAGGCTCCAAGATTCATTGGATAATGCGACAACCTAATACAAATTGGAGAAGGCCTCTTCACAGGCCAAAGACAATAGAATAAAGTCCTTGGATGGCTTGGTAATTGAAATGGGCCATGGCCCAAGTGATATTAAGGCCATAGAGATATTAATCAAGAAGAAGAATGAGGGCATAGTAGCCCTTGAGAAACAGCTTAAGCTACCTCTTTCACAACACCCAAAAACAAAGGAGGTCCTAGAAAGTCAGAGAAATCACGAAGAGATGATGGACCTAGTGCTATAATTGAATGATCAGTTAAAGAAGGTGGAGAAATAACTAGATAGCTTGATGCATCTTAAACAATCTAGTCTTGATGATGCTCCTGCAACTGTCATTCCAATAGTTACCACTACTGTACCTTCTACTTTGGCAGCATCCTTAGCTCCCACTGCTCCAATGGCCACTGCACTACTGACAACTACATCAGTAAGCATCGACAGCAACAGGCTCCACTGGTGATGAAGCAAACAACTTGGTCAAAGAATTGGAAGAAGGACCATGGAGATGAGCAAATAGAAGGAAAAGGTCACCCGCCTGGAAACATATTACAAATTGGGCCAAATCATGCACAGAGAAGAACAAAAGAAGGCCACAAGGATGACTGAAATAATCAAAAGCTCGGAGAAGGAACTAACACTCAATGAACCTCTAGGTCAGGCTAAGGAACAACTATGGGCCAATATCATTGACTCTATCAATGATATTTGGCCATCCATCCAGGTCATCTTTGAACAAATTGAGTTAATAAAGTAGGCTACAGAAGCCATTCAGAAAGTTAAAGAAGAACTTGGAGATATGCCAGAAGAAGCTGCAAGGATCATTTATTTCCTCAACTCCAAGAAAATGTATGAGCTACAAGAACTAGAGATACCTGATAGGACAAGTACAATTTTGGAAGTCAAAAGGCTCCTCACTAAGAGGAATTTGATGTTGAACTTGGAGGATAAGTGTCAAACCATGAAACTAGCCATTGGCAGGTTCATGATTAAGTTTGAACTTTTGAGGCAAAAGGGATTACCAAATCCCTTAGTTATAAATGATAAGCTAATGACACAGGAGGATTACAATAGGAAGATTAGGGAAGTGGCCAAAGATTAGGTAAACACTTCATCCATGAAGGGCATACCGATAGACAAAGTATTATACCAAACTTTTAAAAACTTGTTTTACCTCCAGCTTGAGGTAAAACACCTTTTTGTCAATAAGCCTACGTTTGCCAAATACACAGAGGCAGATGAGATATACTGAAAATTTCTCAATATCCAATTACCAGATGTTGAGGCATGGGAAAAACTAAATGATATAATGTAGGAAATACACAGTAAAAATATAAATGTACAGTGAAAAGTAAAATAGCACAGTAAAAGGATATTGATAGGTCAATAAGGTCAAAGAGTATCACATGAAAGGTCATAACTAAATATGACATCCAGTGTGAAGACCAAACAGCCAAGTAGCTTAAAGGGAAAAAGATCGAAGACTAAAAGACAATAGAGCCTAAATAAAAGGGACAACAAATAGCAGATCAATAGTTGTCTCTATCTTCTTGCATGAAGATATTTTCTTTTGCTAGATTAGTTCTTAATGCAGTTTGAGATATTTTGTAAATTCGTTTTGTATAAATACTTCATAATTCGAAGTATTGAGGGTGGATTTCTATACATTTGTAGATTTAATTTGATCTTAAACCTAAGGGTGATTGTACCACCTTTCAAGTCAATAGGCTAGAGCAAGTAATAAAAAGATTGCATTAGAGGATTCATGAGATGAGCTATTGCAATGAAGTATCTTCTTTGTCTGGTTTTGTTACCTGCTTATGTGTTTCATAGACTTAATTGTTTTCTAAATTTGAATGAATTAACTAGAAATATCACTCAGAATTTGTTTAAGTACACTCTATTTTTCACTGTTAGTCATTTATATGTTTTCCTCTGATACTTAAATTTGAGAACCCTTAACTTCTCTCCCATCCTGGTTGACCTCTTTCATTTTCTTCATGACCCGGCCTACAAAAACCTTAATTTCTACCTAGATCTGATTGGAAACCATTTCACCATCAAACCTTTGATATCTATAGTAACTCCTCTATCTTGCCCTATAGGCATTGTTTTTAGAACTTAATCCAATCTTGTTTACCTGAAATTTGACCCCATAGCCCAATGATAAAACAAAACCCTTTTCATCCAAGTAAGTGATCCAACCACTCAAATTAAAATAAAAAACCCAAGCACAATCATAATTAGCCTAAAATTAATTAACTAAAACAAAGTTAAATAAAAAAAGAGAGAGCCCTCTTTGAGATTAGGAAGGCTAGATCCTGATCTCCAAAAGTGGTTAGTGGTTACCTCTATTATTTCTTCTTTTGACAACTTCAAAGAAATTTTGGAGTGATAACAGGGTCCAAGGATGTCTTTGAAGCCTTGGTTTTCTTCCGTGACACTTCCTTCTCTTGTGGTCGTTGACGCTTGAGTTGGGTGGACGCTGTCTATGGGTCGATGCCACCTTGTTCTGTCAGCTCCTCTATTTCTGCCTCAGCACCAAGCGAAGGTGACTTCTACCCTTCGTGCTCTTCTCTTCCTGTCTCCTGCTATTCTTCCAATTTCACAGCATCGCACGCTGCCTAGGTCTTAGCCTCTACTTCCTCTTTTATATGCTTCTCAGCCAGCTGCTCCATTCTAAGATTTGTTTCTTCCTTCTTATGCTACATGACCAACTTGTCCGTTTCCATCGTGGATCCTGTTGCAGCGTGCCACTCCGACGACCAAGACTCGAGGACAGTGTTAGGTTCCTATACCAATAGGATTCATAATTTTGAATGACTAATGTTAAGCCTTGTAATATTGTACATATCTTTGCTTTCTGCCAATGTTTTCCATATTATAAAATTAAAAGATGTAAATATGGTATTTAATTTTTATGCATAATAAATGATTGTGTGCAGCTTGTTACTTATGCCACAATCCATGATAGTCAAAATGCTTAAACTTGGCTATTTCATACTTTGAATTTTATGTTTATAGGTAGTGAATAAATCTGACCACGCAGTGTAATCTTGGCAGATCTTTAGATAGGCAGAGTGAATAAAAGGAGCTTATCAGTTTAATCTAAGCCCTTAGATGATATAAGGTTAGAATTAAATAGTTTATTTTGTAAAGACAAGAAGAATATTGATAAGGGTTTGCTAGCCTAAATGCACCCAAATAAAGTGAAGGAAAAAATGGTAGGATGAGTAAGTGGGTAAGTAGTAGAAAGGTTGTAGAAATACCATGTCATTTGACACAAAAAGCACTTATTCCATTGTTCCAAATGCATCATTTAAATATACATAAGTGGTAAACAATACAAAAGCAATGGTTCACAATTTGGTTTACTTAACATCCCCTCATTCATTTTAACCCCTATGACACTCACTAACTTTCCTTTCATAATAAAAATATTAATACCTTTATCTTTTTAAGTCAAAAAGGCTTAGAGAATTTCTTTGACTTACACTGGGACTAGACCCTCGGCATGATGACTTAAGAAGGAAAAGTGTTAAATTCCCTTATAATTCATTCATCCCCCTCACAAAACCCCTTTTCCTAAGGTTAAGTTCTCTTGCCTCAGAAAACCCTTTTATAAACATATTTTATGTACAAAACCCACCAAACATATTTATACTAAATTACTAAGGGTATCGAATGCACATAACATTTCATATACCTAAGCATAATACCCTTCCGCTCATTTCACTTCATATTAACTTTTTAATTAAATATATAAAATTCTCGATATACCCATTGTCCCGTATATATGTAACTTCTTTATATAGATTAACGCCACCCCTTAGGTTATTTAGAAACTATATTACTACCCCATATCCCACAAATATATTCAATCCCGCCCTCATTCCTTAATCCCTCATTAAAAGCGCCTGATGAGATTAAGCTCCAAGTTAATCCCATACCGCCGGTTATTAAACCCATGGGCCCCTGCAAAAACGTTTTGTATAAATCGCCTCACAACTTCACCTCCTGATCACTGTATAATCTCCCTCCCCCTCATCAAATGGTCCACATCCATTTCCGGATGACCTAATGTTCTCCCTTTACCCACCTGATAAGGTGGCTTTCCTCCCGACCCCCAATGCTACGTGTCAAACAATGAATGGGATCGGGCGATCCCTCCTGAATACCGCCCGCACCACAAAAGTAGTGAAACGGCCCTCCAAAACCACTGCCCCCATTAAAATGAAAACCTTCATTGTTCATTAATCAATGAACCCACCAAAAATTAACCATTTTGCTATAAAAGCCTA
The DNA here is from genome assembly GCA_000404065.3 of Pinus taeda. NCBI lineage: Eukaryota > Viridiplantae > Streptophyta > Pinopsida > Pinales > Pinaceae > Pinus > Pinus taeda. Next base: position 106,126 of record APFE031582606.1, read on the forward strand.
TTTTCCCCTCTTTTCACTCTTTCCACGCAATTGTTATCAAGAACTCAGAAAGTTGTTGCGACCCCTGCAAACAACCAAATTTCTCACAAACCTCCACCATTACTCCACGGACACTACAGGAAGCCCATCCTGTTCATCAATCCGTACTAGTAGCACACGAACCTTTGCAACCACCATAAACCACCCATTTACAATCAATTTCACCCAAATTCTAGGTATTTAACAATTGAATTCCAACTCCATTGTCAAATTCCAAGTCAATTCACCCTCATGGCATTGTTAGTTAAGTAAAAAATATCAAATTTACCTCAATTTTAACACTGTGAGATATAAACAACTTCAAAACCTCCATTTCCCTAAAATCTCTTAATCTACCCCCACACTCAAATCCACAAGAACTGAGTATGGATACCCAAATTGCAATGGATGTAAGGCCCATCAGTACACCTCATTTAGACCTGGACCAACTTCCTTTAGCAGATAAAGATTTCCAAATAAAATTTACCACTGCCCTAGAACCCCTGCTCAAAGTACATTGCCAAAGTAGGGACAGTTTCATAAACCATGCTGATGAGATTAGCCTTTGGGAGTCAAATTTATACAAATACCAGTTCCCTCAAGTCCACATTTTCCCAGAGATTGTCCATTATTGTCATGCCAATTACATTCCCAGTCAGACAAGAGTCGTGTCACCAAACCAAACCATACTTTTCACCATCACTACTCAGTCCATAAACGAAATTACACAACTCCAACCAGGAGCAAACCTAACTTCCCTCTCAATTGGAGACCTATTGGACCAGTACCCGAAGCTCAGTTTTGAAAAATTGGCTCAACTATTCCAAACCTTCATCAAAGAAGAGAAGCACATCACTAAGGACTCCCCTCCATATGTATCAATCATTTTCTCTCCATGGGGCCAGAATATTGCGGCCATGATATCTTGTGTTTTGGGTTACTCCACCAGTGAGTACATTGATGAAGTAATCCTTGCCTTCATGTCCATATACACTCTAGGGTATCCTTCTATTGTCATTTATGACTATGCCCAATTTATAGATGATAGGATGCATGAGCAATCCTTAGAATGAACAATGAAAGGGTTTTCAAGTACTCCTCAGTTTTATACCTTATGTTCTTATATTATCAATCAAAGAAGTTCCCATTCACCCTTCAAAAGCTGGACACCAAAGGTTAGCCCAGGTCAGTCATTTTTTGGATCCCATTGATCCACCAATGCCAGTCTCCATACTTACTCTGATTTCATTGATTTATCTATACATCCAGTCATGAAAATGTTGACTAGAAGCCCTCATCCTAGAATTAGTTAAAAAATAAAGAGATTCCTTCAATTGTCTAAGAAAACCAAAGTTGGTGACTAGTACCTTTACCAGAACCCATATAAAAATAAAGATATATGGTTGCATGCTTGCACCATATAATTTGCCAAGATAACTCCCCATGAGGTTGTTTTCCCTGGAATATTGTAGACAAATCATTAATGCATATGAAGTAAACTTCGTCAATGCTAGGAAGAAGGATTATTTAAAGATAAAAGACCAACTAGGCCCCTTCATATGCAACTCTAGGGAGGTAGGCAAAGAAGCAGAACTAATTCTATAGAGAATGAAGTTCCAAAGAAGTTTTGTTTGGAGATATGATCCTTTGGAATTCATCACAAAGAAGAGAAAAAAGGTCAAGCTAGGACCTTTCATTCACCATCCCATACCTAAACTAGGAGCATATGCAAATCAAATAGAATGGGTGGAAGGTACCCTAGTAGACCAAGACAACACCATAGTAGACGTAGAGAATTCTCTAATTGATTTAGAAAAGCATCTTGATGAAAACGCTTTTCTGTGGGTACCAGAAGAACTAGAAAGAACCATGAGTACCCCTCTAGTCATGTAGACTCCTTAGAATGAGGAGGAGATCCCAAAAAGAAACAAAGAAGGGGCTTCCACTTCAAGAATGGCCACCTTCTATTTGAAACAACAATCAAACAAGAGGCAAAGGCTAAATCTAGCCTTTGAGCAGGAATATATTGGAGACTCAATTAAGGTCACAAATACAGAAGTAGAAAGAAGTAGGCCTACCACTCCATCTGGAGGCATGCAAGAGCCTTCGACATCACAAACTTAGATGTTGGAAAGGCAATTTAGTGCTGAAGTGTTTTCCTTTAGAATTCCTACTGACAAAGACCAAGATATCAAGGAATGATATAAAGAAATAGAAGCCAGAAATGAGAGGCTTAAGGCCCAAATATATGTAAAATACCTAAAGCTAACTCCTACCAATCAAACAAGGCTAATAATAGCCTTTAAAATTAAAGAGGGAAAGCTGCAGATGACCTTTGTTAAGTCTACAACTCAACAGCCAAAGATACAATCAGATTTCAGAAGGGTAGGTTTTGAAGCGTTGGCCAGGGATATTCATCCCATAGTCCAAATTGAACTACACAAACAGGATGGAGAGATGATATAATCCACGCTGACAGGTAAATCCATAGCTACCCATCAGCTACAGAACTCTCTTAAAAACATCTCAGCACAATTCCAGTTAGAGAAGGCCTCCTCACAGGCCAAGGATACAAGGATCAAGTACTTAGAGGACTTAGTGGTTGAATTGGGACATAATCCCAAGGATATAAAAGCTACAAAGTAGCTTATTAAGAAGAAAAATGATGATATTACTACACTTAAGAGGCAATTGAAAATACCCCAGCTGCAACATCCTTAAACTCTATAAGTCATAGAGAATCAAACCAGACATGAGGCGTTGATGGACTTGGTCTTGAAGCTGAATGATCAACTAAAGGAGACAGAAAAGGAGTTGGAAAATTTAATTCAACTGAAGCAAAGTGACATGGACACAACTTCCAAAGAGTTCATCCCTACAGTATCCACAACAATTCCTTCTACACTGGCAGCATCACTAGCACCCACTGCTCCACCTACCACAACATTGCTAGTCACAACAGAACCTACAACAACAACAGGTGCACAAGGTGAGAAAGCAACATAACTATCCAAAGCCATGGAAGAGATGTCTATCTAGGCTACTGAAATGAATAGGTTAAGAGAAAAGGTTGCAAGTTTAAAAACAGGCTGCAAACTTGCCCAACTGAAGTAGAACGAAGAAGCACAAAAATCCCAAAGAATTAGTGAAACGATTAAAGGTTTAGAGAAAGACTTAGCACTGGAGAAACCACTCAGGAAAACTAAGGAAATGTTGTGGGCCAATATCATTGACTCTATCAAGGGTATTTGGCCCTCAATTAAAGTTATTTTTGAACAAACAGAGTTAGTAAAGATAGCTACATAAGCTATCTAGAAAGTGAAGGAGGAGTTGGGAGATACCCAAAGGATGCCAATAGACTCATCCACTTCCTCAACAGCAAGAATAGATATGAGCTCCATGAGATATATATAGAAGATAGGACTGCAACCATTTTAGAAATAAGGAAGGTCCTCCCCAAAAGGAACCTTATGCTTAACTTAGAAGAAAAATGTCACAATATGCAGGTAGCCATTAATAGGTTCATGGCTAAATTCCAGATTTTAAGGGAAAAAGGTTTGCCCAGTTCTATGGTTATCATTGAAAAACTCATGACACATTTAGACAATGATACCAGATTGAGATAGTTGGCAAAGGAGCAAGCCAGCTCTTCATCCATAAAATCATTTCCAACAGGCAAAATTTTGTACAACACATTTGAAAACTTGCTTTTCCTGGAGCATGAGATCAAACATTTATGCTTTTACTGAAGCTAATGAAATCTATAGGAGAATGATGAATGTAAAGTTACCTGATGCAGAATGGTGGGAGACAATGACATATTTACTATGATAAATTTACAGTAGCAAGTTACTGCAGAGTAAAAATGAAGGCAACAAAGTAAACAGATGAAAACAAGGCAGCAGGGTCAAAGAGTATCAGAGTCAAAGAGTATTAGGTGAAAGATAAAAGTAAAGAACACTCCAGCATGAAACACTACAACAAAAAGCTAGCATAAAAGGCTACACTTCAACAATAAATGTAGAATTTTCTCTACAAATCAGCTAGCTCACCGATATCATGTAGCAATTTCACCTACAGATCCAACTGATATATGCAATGTACTAAAGCATAATACTAGATCTACATCTACCATAAACTTAGCAGAAGCTTAATCAAATATGAGCAACATCAAGCATGAACATATATAACTGATAAGAAGGAATCAATCACACATAACACAGAATATATCGCTGGGGAAAGCACCAGCATAAAACCCAAACACTGTATTATCAATGAAGTGGAAATCCTCAACAACATACAAAAGGAATCAACTCAAAAGCTATCCTGCTCTCTCTGTACTCTGAAGATGAAAATCGTGGACTACCTAAGCCTCAATATATAGGCTGTAAGTTGGCCTAATCATACCTGCTGTCACCTCAGGTCCAACTATGTAGTCGTAGAAGAAAATAGATTCCTTCCTCATGCAAGGAATGCTTACTAGAAATATCCTAGCATCTCATAGTACACTATACCTCATTTGATCTCAATTGGGTCTTTGTCTGAACTTCCATGCATCAGTTATTCATGAGAGAATACTCAATTATCTGAAAACAATAGTTGTCACATGCATGCAAGCATCAACAAACTATATCTCATTATTTTAACAACTTGTTAAAATAATCTAACCAGACTTGACTAGTTTAAACTAAGTCAACTGATCCTCTCAATATAGAACTGAACCTTATCTCCTTTAATCAAGGGATAGATTCCTAAATCAAGAGAGAAAATAATTGCATGATCTCACAAAGACTTCAAGTTTAATTTTCCATAACTAATTAACTCATGGAGATTAATTAATTAATATTTTAAACTGCTGGTAAGACCAAATTCGTTTTTACTTCCTATAGTTAGACCATGGATTGCTAAAAATAGGAAGGGACCCAGAAATGTTATTTTTGGAAGTTTCTATTTTTAGCAGTTTCATCTCTCACCCAAGGTGGCCAAAATGCTCATTGGCCAAATTGCTAATTTTAGACATGTTATTTTTAGCAGATCTTTTTTTAGTACTTTCTAAATTTAGCATTTCTTGTTGCACATTTTTTAACAATAAAGGTCAGCACAACCATAATAAAAGGGACAACATGAAATAGTTCATTAACTGTCTCTATATTCTTGCAAGAAGATATTTGTATTTCATAGATTAAATATCAAGTTGTTTTGAAATATTTTGTAATAAGTTTTTCGTATAAATACTTCACAAATCGAAGTATGTAGTGTGGATTCCAAAACATTTCTATAGACTTCTTGTTCTTAAGTCTGAAATTCTATTCTATCAATGACTCGATCATCTAGATGGATCAAGGAATAAAGATCAGATATTTCACTGGATTCTTATGTAAAGAAAAAGTCAAATAAGTATTCTCCCACGTTCAATGTTATTTTTCTTTAAGTTTTTCCCACAATCTTACTTGTATCTCTAAAAATCAGAATGATATAACATGGAATGATATCTCAGAAATTGCTTAGTTGCACTTTGTTTTGACTGTCATTCATGTTGAATGTTTTCTTCACTAATCTAAGTTAAGGAATTCTTGATTTCTCCTTAGTTTGATAGTTCCTTACGATCTATAGAAAAGGATTCTTAATTGCTCTTTGCTCATGATTATCCCATGTTCTTCACTTTAACCCCGGTCTGAGGATTCTTAAGTTCTCTCTCACCCTGGTTAGGATCATTTCACCCATTCGAGCTAAAGATTTGCACTTTACTTTGCTACCCTGCCATGTGAACAATCCCTTTAATGAATTGATCTAGTTTTTCTATGCATTTGTTGACTCCATAGACCAATGGCTTAAAGACCTTGCTATATCCATCTCTTCAGAGAATTCCACCATCAAACCTTCAATTCAAAACCAAAACCCCAATGAACATTAAAAACTAGCCTAAAATCCCAATAAAACAAAGCTAAATTTCATAGAGAGAGCCCTCTCTGAGTCATAGGTTGGCTAGAGCCTATACTTAAAAGATTGGTTTGTGGTTACCTCGGTTCATTTCTTCTTCTGATAAATTCTAAGGAAAATTTGAGTGATAACATAGTGGAAATCATACCGGGGAAAACCCTCAGTCCTATTAAATCTTTAAGAAATTTTTCATTCTATATTTTGAGCCTCTTAAAGTAATTTATTAGAAGTTATTTCTCACAAAAGAAAAAAAAATTAGAAAAATTCTGAAATTATGGCTTCGAGGACAACTCATTATGCTAGGGCTAACCCATATCCAAACCCTCCCCTAGTAGCTGATAATCCCAACCTGATTTCAAGAAAAACCAAAAAATAAGAAAGTTCAGCTAGTCACACACCCTTAGTTAAAGCTAATTCATGCCCTGATGAGTGGTTGTTTTTAAAAGATCTTCCCTTTGATGAGCAATTTGATTTGTCATTATTTAAGTCAAAGTATGAAAGTGAAATTCATGATACTATCCTAGATTGTGAGTTTATTATAGACCTTGAAATCCAAAGAGCCAACAAATCAATTGATGAGTACATTCTGAATTCACCACAATCATCCCTTAGTACTGCCAAGATCCTTGAGCTTTTTGAACAATTTTCCACTAATCTTAGTTCACCATTATTCCCTTCAACTTCTGAAGTCCATTTCACACCTCCATTCATACCCTCACTCCCTTACCAACCTAGCACTGCTCATTTACCACTCACCAGTCCTAGTTCATCCTCCACTACTGTTTCATCTTCCAGTGCCTCAACACCACATCCTATCCCTTCCCAACTTATAGCCATGGCAAATAGATATGCTCCCCTTGTCTTACCTGCTCCACTTAGTGTCATGCCAGTAGATTACCAGAGTAAAATCGTCCAATTTGATGACATAGGACACTACACTACACATCACGATGTTAATAAGATGACAGACTACTTTGAACTTCATGAATTTGATATTGTGGATGTCCAAATGAGACTATTTTCTTATACTTTAGCTAGTGATGTTAGGAAATGGTTTAGATCACTGCCTAATAATCGTATTGATAGTTTAGAAGTATTCATCAACAATTTTTGAATAGATGGGAAAAGAAGAAGAATCCTCTACAGATCCTTTGAGAATATGAAAATATTAGGAGGGGACCCAATGAAACTATTCAAGATTACTGGACCAGCTTTAACAATATATACAATGAAATTCCAATTACTCTTAGACCCCCTCCTGACTTAGCATTAATAAAGTTCCATGATGGTTTTGACATGGACATGGCATTCCGGCTCAGGGAAAAAAACCCCCCAACCCTAGAAGATATTCAAAGTGTAGCTGTAAGTGTAGAGTCTAACTTATTAGCTAAAAGAGCTAGTATTAGGAATGAAAGAAGAGGAATAGCTAAAGATGAGCCTTCGCCCTGTGACATTAAAAAAGATAGCTTAGAAAAAAGCATGGAAAAATTAATGGATAGAATAGAGAATATAGAGAGAAAACCCCAGTCAGATAATCAACAGGCACCTCTAGTTAGAAACCTAAACTTCAGGAAAAACCAAAACCAAAACACTGGAAAAAATGGACTTGATCAAAATATTAGGCCTCCTTTCCAAGAAAATTATTCAGAAACATCCCATCCTGAAGACCCAGGCCAAGACACACATATTAACATGATGGGATTAGATGATGAAGGTGATGTTTTTTTGACCCGGGATGATCAGGAATTGCATATGCTGCAACAACTGCAAATCCAGTCTAGAGAGTCATTTGATTATAAACAAGGTTATGATTCTGCCATATTTGAAGTGCATAAACAATATAACCTAAGGAGTAAAATGAATTTTGATATCCTTGACCAAACCAAGAAAACGGTGCCAAATGAACCCAAGAAAATCAAAGAAGCCCTAGTTTCTAAAATCCTCCAGATTCTCCCCAGACAAAACCAGAATCCTTTTAGCCCCACCAGTGTAGATATAACCCCTAATCAACCTCCTGATGACCAACACTCTACTTCAATTCCGCCTAAAAAACCAGTGGACACACCTCAAAACACTAGATTTGAAAACTCACAAAAAGAGGTCCCCAATAAAGGGAAAGAAGACCATCCCACTTAGAATCCTAGTGTGAAAATTCCAAGCCCTCAAACAGAGAAATGCCCTTTTCCTTTTAATCTAGGAGTAGAGGTAGCTAAGTTAAAGATTTCAGTCCCTTTAACAAAACTAATCAAGAATTAAACTTACAAGACACAGATAAACCAGACTCTAAACATTGTTGAAAATTAGGATTTCGTTAACCTGTTTGATGACCAACTAGAGAATATATTTGGTCTAGATGTTAATGGCAAACCACTAGAAGGATGAATACCAGCTTTCTACATTAGCCTTAGCATCCATGACAAAATTCTTCATAATGCAATGTTGGATTCTGGGGCCTCCCACAACTTAATGCCCAAATCAGTAATGGAGAAACTAAACCTGGACATTACAAGGCCTTACAAGGACTTATTTTCATTTGACTCAAGTCAAGTAAAGTGTTTGGGGTTGATTAAAGATGTGTGTGTTACCTTAGTTCGATATCCTGCCAAGAGCATCCTTATGGATATTGTGGTCGCTGACATCCCACTGAAGTATGGCATGCTATTATCTAGATCATGGGGAGCCAAACTACAGGGATCTTTACAACTTGATATGTCATATGCAACAATTTTTGTTTTTGGACAACCCAAGAAGCTGTACCAAGAAACTTTAATGAAGTACACGGTGAGTATCCAGGATCAACCTCAAAACTTTCCTATCTACTACGTACATTCAGACATTGATTCTTTTATCTTGTATAATGTTGATCAAACAAAAGAAGCTCTTTTAGATAGTGCTAATGTAGAACCAAAATAAATTGTAGTTTCAAAGCAAGAGGAAACTATTCAAACTTTAGAACTTTCCACTAAACAAGGTATTCAAAATGAGGAAAAGTTGGTGGCACCAGATGATCAGAATTATGAACATGAGATATTGTGGCATCTTGAGTTTGATGGGTCAGTCAATAAGTTTGGAGCAGGAGTAGGAGTTTGGATATACAATATGGAGAATAATCACCCAGAAGGCCATGCATACAGACTAAATTTTAAATGTACTAACAATGTGGCCAAGTATGAAGCTCTAATTTTAGGTCTTAAATTAGTTACGAATCTAGGAGCTAAAAGAGTTTTTGTCATGGGAGACTCTGAACTAGTTATAAAACAAATTGATGTTGTATATATGACAAAAGACCCTAGACTAAGTTGTTATAGAGGAACCATTGTAGAAACACTAAAAACTTTCTTAGAAACCAAGCTTGCTGTAATTTCTATAAAACATAATATGGAGGCTCATCGTTTAGCAATGTTTTCTAGCACCTGCAAGTTACCCTTTCAACCTAACTATTAGTACACTGTTGAAGTTAGGCATAGACCTACAATCCTAGATAATTCGAAGAACTAGCAAATATTTTCTAATGACAGACGGATAAACACTTTTTTAATCTATGAAGAAGAATTTGTAAATAGGAATATAGATATTGACACATCAATAGATCCTAACATTAAAGGCAAAATCGAAATAAATGAGATAGAAGTTGAAGAGATAGATAGATTTCATCCCACCAAATTTACAAAATCAGATGTAGGAAACCTAAAACAAGTTGAGATTGATGAAATAATTAACGAAGACACCAAATTAATCAACCTAAAAGATAATTTATTACCTAATGGATTAACCCCTTTGGAAGACTTGTTTGATTCAAATGATGTTCCTAGAAAGCCTAAAATGGAACCTTTGAAATCTAATATAGAGGAGTGTAATATAGGCACTAATGAAAATCCAAAATTAATCAAACTTTCAAAATCACTACCTCCAACTGAAAAGGTGAAATGCATTGAGTTATTAAAAGAATTTCAAGATGTCTTTGCTTGGAGTTATGAGGGCCTCAAATCCTATGACACTGGCATCATACAACACACAATCCTTATAAGATAAAATAAAAAACCTTTCAGACAAAAACTTAGAAGGACTAATCCTATCCTATTACCTTCAATTGAAAAGGAAATCCAGAGAATGTGTGATGCTAAGATAATTGCACCAATCAGATTTTCTGATTGGGTTTCAAACTTGGTGCCAACTAGGAAGAAAAATGGCGAGATCAGACTCTATGTGGACCTTAGGAACCTCAACAAAGTATCACTTAAAGACAATTACCCTCTCCCCAAAATGGATCATATTTTGCAAAGGGTAGTTGGATCAACCAAAATCTCATTATTGGATGGGTTTTCTAGTTACAATCAAATCTTAGTTCATCCTGATGACCAAGCCAAGACTACCTTCACTACTCCTTGGGGCACATTCATGTATGTGAAAATGCCTTTTGGACTAATGAATGCAGAAGCCACTTTCCAAGGGCTTTGGATATAGATTTTGCTAAAGAAATTCATGATTTCCTTGTCATATATCTAGATGACATTACTATGTTTTCAAAATATGATAGTCAATATTTGGATCATCTAAGGTAGGCTTTTATTAAATGTAAGAAATATGGAATTTGTTTAAACCCCAAGAAGTCTTTGTTTGGGTTAGAAGAAGGAAAGTTACTAGGTGTGTTTCTGGGAAAACTAGTGTCCATTCAGAGTTGCTAGTCCCACTAAGACGGGTAGCTATCGTAGAAACAAACAATTCAAAGTAACTTGTGTCTTCCTTTATGAGAGATAGATGAGAGAGAAGCAGAGAGTACCCACCTCAGTCTCTCATTTGACTCCTTTCTTGTTTCCTCTCTCCTTTGATAGAGCTTCACCACTCCTTTCTCACTTGTCCTGCTTCAAAGAACACCTGTAGCGTCATAGTAACAAAATACCATCAAAGCATAGAGATCTATAACCATAAACAATGTAGAATCAGATGTATGTTAACCATACAAATGCATACACAAATACAAGATTTAGAAATATACAAGTATATGGAGGAAAACTCAAATAGATTTATTGATAGAAGTAGTAGAAGAGAGGATTACAACCTATCTGTCTGATTCAGTGCCATCCTCCCAGCATGAAAGCCCTCTTCACCTCATGAAAAGCTAGATCACCCAACAATACAATGTCTCAAAGAGAAACCAACAACACTTCCTTACAAATTAAAAAATTCCAGCGTCTGGATCTTTAAGATGAGGGATCCATATATAGATATTTGCAGGGGGGTGAGTAAGCTTCTGGGATTTTGATTAGTGCCATTTCACTGATAGTTCTTGGTTCCACTTGGAGATTTCATGATCTCTTACTCATCTTTGGGTGACTTCAGGGAGGCAAGTGTCATATGAGCAGTTTATAGAAGATTCTCTGAGTTTCCACCTAGCAAATTTCCTATCCCATTTGTTTACTCTCACTCATCATACCCTATAGAAGGGATTTTCAATATGTATCGCACCCTTTGTGTGTAGCAGGTGAGATGCATCACACCCTCAACATGGAGTAGTCTGTATGGTCCAGTTTTGTCTAGTTCTGAGCAATTTTTCAGGGAGAACTTCTGGGAAATGATGTAATCTGTTAACCTTGATATTTTAGGGTATGAAACAACACTTTTAGGGGTTTCAGAGCCCTTGGTTTATAGACATATGTGATTGGGGTTGCAGTGCCCAAATATGTCTATAACAGTTGCCCCCTAAAGCATAAGGTCATAAATCTTCTGATGTCGGGTCAAATGTTTATCATGAGGATCTGAGGTTTTTGGGACTGGAAGGTGACCTATAATAAGATACAATACAATACATTATCTTCATAATATTTTCATGATCTAGCTGAGGCGGGCATTTGCATGCTTGGCTTTATAAATTCATTTTCATGTACATAGGACAGAAAACTATCTGTGTGGCAGACTGATGATTCTAGTAGAGCCATCATCCCTTAGCTTGGATGATTATCTGTGCAGCCATGGAGTACATTTGATGTTTTTATTTCCCTGAATATATCACAACCCGAATGGATGAAACTAGATTCGGGGTCTTCAAACTCATTCAATCTTCGCCCGATGTACAAGTCGATCAATGTAAAAAGATGTTCTGGTGTCGAACATGGAAAGACATTGCCTGATTACCAGCCAATGATGTAAGTTGTTAACAGGCGCTAGGGGAATCATTGATAATGATAATGACCCTCAACGTATTGCAGTACAATTCACGTGGTGTGAATACATGAGTCGACATCGAACACCACGTAAAATCTTTGGATCAAAGGCCATTGATATAAACTAGTCACCGGAAGTGAGAAACTTGCCATTGAGGCATGCAAGCTTCAAAGTATTGAAAGGGTTGTTCCTAAGTCAACTTCTTGGATAATGAGCTGATGTAGACAAGAAGTGACCCATTGTAGGAGGGCCTTAATGAATCCCACATCTACGACACGGAACAGAGCAAATGATTTTGTGGAGGTGAAAACGATCTGATGATACAAGGTTCAGGGTGGCAGTCATGAAAAATGGATCACAAAGGTATTGCAATGGATGAGGTGTTAGCTGGATTGGTGAATTCTTTGAGCGACTTCTCTTGAACATATCGGTGACACTGAGATGAATTGGTAGCATTAACCCAAAATATGGATGGTATGGAGGACTAATGGTGATATGACCAGTGAATGGAATAACCCAACCCGACTCAATCATGGTGACAGAATGAAAGTGTCATGTTCAAGAGCGACCTGCTACCAATGAAGTTCTTCAAGTTTTCTTCCCTTCTTCCACAATCATTACTGACTAGTACCTCTTTATTTTTGTCAAGCTTGAGGAGGATAACATATGCTTGTTCTATAATTTTCCCTTCAGGCAAACCTGTCACTATGTTTTAGTGAGCCTAGCGACAGTGAAACTCGCTCTTGTCCATATGGACAAGTTTATCACTATTGTTTTAACGACTTTAATGACCAAGATAACTTGGTCCTTTTTAGTTTTAGAAGTTTGAAAAGAGACGGAAAGGAAACTCTAGTAGTCCTTTTTCGTAGTGTAATCCCTTAAGTCAGAAAAGTATAAAATAATATGAAAGGGATGACTTTTTGATAGTTTTAGCAAGCTGAACAAGACAAGCGCTCGATAGTTTTGTGTAATGATCCCTCAGGTCCAAAAATATTAAAATATAGAGGAGGGATGGCACTTCTAATCACTTTAACAAGCTGGAGAGGCCAATTGCTCAGTAATCTTTTCATATTTTATAAGTCTAAAAAGAGCTTAAAGGAGACTCATTTTTAGGAACGAGTGATGTTTTTGGATAGCAAATGTTTCTAGGTAAGTTTGGAACTTTTCAATCACAACAGTGTAAAGAAGGTGGCTGATAGAATCACTCGTCGCAGTTATTCCTCAAAAGGGTAAAAAATCAAGTGGAGGCGTATGATCAGCTAAAAAGGTGGAGGTGATGGTAAGAACATGAACAAGGCTCAAAAGTTGATAGAAATGTGATCACAAAGGTTTTTTATCAGAGGTTGGTTCATCTTTTAATGAGCTTGAACTTTGGGGGAACGTATGCTCATTGTTGGGTTTATTTTTTAACGAGGTTGAACTTTGTGGAAACATTGCTCATAATAATAATTAGAGATGTTCAATTCACCATTAACACTATGTTCCCTTGATGATCGAACTACCTGTTCAATTGCTCCATCAAACGGATTAGAAATGTAAATACATGCTTGAAAAATGAGTTAGAAGCCAACATCTTACTTGAATTACGTGAATAGTAACCTAAAAGTAGTTTTTACCTCTCATTTTTACCATTTCATTCAAATTTGGGATTGTTGGAGCTCTGGAAGTGTTTTCCCCCTTGATTTTCATTAGCTGATTCTAGGAGATTCGGTGGACTATTTTCGGCACTGTCTGGACTAGGTAGGAGCTAACCCTGAGCTCTTCAATTGCATTCTTTCCTTTTCTGATTCTGAGCATCTTTTCCTATTTTTCTGGTTCTCTGGGGTTTGAACAATTCGTTCTCTCCCCATTGCACCTAGTATACATCGAAAGGTATGATGCATACTGAGCTATCCATTGTCCAGTCAGTATGCATCCCACCATGTACACAGCTAGGGTGCGATGGGCACAAGGAGGAAAGTTTATGCACTGTCTATTCATGGAAATTTTGTCTGTTTTTGCCCAAATCAAGATTTGAATTCTTCTCTTGTTTGTTTTTCAGAGATTCATCGGATCAAGATGGTCGTTACATGGGATGAATTTGAGCATAAAGAAGAGTATATGATTGCCTTACATGATTTGGGTACGGTGACTGCATTGCAGAACTGTGGCTTGCTCAAATTCTTTTACATATCCAGCATGAGGCGACAAATCAATTTGTTGCAATATTTTCTCGATGCATGGGATGCTACCAACCAAGTGTTCCAGATTCGAGGTAAATACATCCCTTTGACAGTTGAGGATATCTACTTCTTGACCAGTTTATCAAGGCGTGGTGCCCCTCTATCACTATCAGGATCCGCCCGTGGGGGTGAATCCATGAGGGATTATATTCGCCAGTTCTGTAGAGATGGATCTTAGCTGAGCAGGGATGGAAAGATCAGTATTTTAGATGTCACTAACCAATCCTTGAGGACTATCTTATTCACCTTTTCTAGATTGGCTGGTAGTGCGACTCTTCATTTGGCGCATAGGTCCTATATGCAGTATGCTCTGGAATGCCTTTAGCCAAATGCATTCAACTAGTGTGATGCAGTACTTCCGGTTATAAAAGAACAACTTTCCAAGGTGAAGAACAGAAGATCTAAGAACTTTGGTTATGGTTCCATTTTGACCGATTTCACCGCGGAGATGATACCACTAATGCAGCCACAGTACATTTCACTCGGATTGTGAGTGCCAAGGGAACCACGAATGCAGAGATTGGTTGATCTCATGGCCACACATGTTGGTTAGTCATAGATTTCGTTCTTTGATGCCTTCTTTGAGTGGTTCGATCATTAAGACATGGTATTTTCCAAGTACCCATATGTTGGGATGGATTTCTAGGGCAACCCAGATTTGGTGTTGCCAGCTGGCGAGCAGTGGGGTGTTATAGGTAAAACGTTCTAACCATATCTAGAGATAATTGCTTTTATAATGTTCTTGTGTATTTTAAATGTTATCAAGACTAATCAAACCCATATATTTGTGCAGATATTGGACTAGTGTGACCAGCAGCGCGCCCGAGGATAGCAGTTGTCGTTCCAGCAAGAGAGGTTGTAGGGAGGGATGTCCTTCGTGATATGGACATAGCAGAGACCCTTGCAGTATTACATGATCGGATCAAGGGTCTCACCCTTGGTATTCAAGATTTGAGGACCGACGAGTTACCTATGAGATTACAGTGCCATACCACTAGCATGCCAAGTCGATGGACTAGGCTCTTACATATGATCACACAGGCAGTGACTTGTTGTCACTAGCACCATTAGTCTAGGGTACTTCCCTACATTTTTGAGTTTTTGGGTCGTATGATCGATTTTGTCCTGGATGAACATTTTGTAAAATAATATAAATAGCTATATATAATTTTGATTTTCGGAGCTTTATTTTGGTTAAGTTATATGATCTTGATGCAAATGTTGATTGAAATGTTTTTTCTTTTATAAATGCTACAAATGTCTATCTAACACATAATTTGCTAATGAATCAGTTTATGTGTTTAAGTTTCTGGAAATGTGTTAATATTGAATAGAATCAAACTGCCTTTCCAAAATCCTTACCCTTAGGAACATACGATAGACAACTGGATTCCGAACAAAATAGATGCCAGTAAGCTGTAGGATGAAGAGTTGTGAGTCTAGCCTGACAACAAGTCGGTGTATGCCATGTGCAATGGCATCAGAGAGAAACTCTATCAACGCACTATATTTAGCGATGTTGTTTGTTGACTGACCAATACATACCCCTCTGAAACTCACTAACTTGTCGCTTAGATCAAAAATGGCCTAGGCTGTAGAAGATAGGTTCCACGTGCTACGACTAGCTCCATCATATATCTAACAAATGATTCCAACAGGTTTGACATCTGCAACAAATTCAAAAGTGGATTACCTATCCAAAACGATCATTCTTGACAAAAATAAAAACATAAAAAAAATCATATAATGAGATTACTACACTTAGTCAAGCATAGTAACACTCAAGGTACAACTCGTTTTAGGGTTGCGACAGTGGAATCCCATCATAATCTACTAGCATGTAGGCTCCTTTTTCTAATACTCACTTAACAATGTAGGGACCTATCCACAATGATTGGAACTTACCTGCTCCCGATTTATCGGATTCCTGATTGTAAAGTAAGACCAGGTCACATTCTGAGAAGACACAGGATTTGACATTTTTGTCAAATTGGGCCTTAACTCATTTCTTATGAACTTCATTAGGTAAGGCAGTGTCACGACAGGTTTCATCCAGTTGGATTAGTTCCAAGAAACGAGCCTCTTCCTCTCAAGTTCTAGGGAGAAGGTCGACTGCGAGCTTTAGAGATGAAATTTCACATTGAACTAGTAATACTGCTTCCAGGCCATACACCAGCTGAAAGGGTGTAAATCTAGTTGCATTTATCATCGATTTCCTATATGCCCACAAGGCTGAGTACAAGATTAGGTGCCAACTCCATTTGTGGACTCCAATAATTCTTTGCAGCATGTGCTTCAGGACTTTTTTGATGGCCTCAACTTGTCCATTAGCTTGTGGATAATACGGAGTAGAACTGTTGTGGGACAGTCCTAATTTGGCAGCCAATTCAACCATCATGTGATTGCAGAAGTGTGATCCATGATCTGTCACTATAGCTTGTGGAATACCAAATCTAGAGACTACATGATTGAAAGAGAAAAGAGCAACCATTTCACCACTGTTGTTTAACGTAGGTATCACCTCGGCCCATTTTGTAAAATAGTCAACTGCGACTATGATATACCCATGCCCCCCGGCCGAGGTGGGGTTACATGTCATGAAATATATGCCCCATTTGGTGAATGGCCCAACAACAACTACTAGATGTAGAGGTGCAGGTGGTATTCTGGTTTTGCGGTCGAAGATTTGACAAGCATGGCAAATTCTGACTGTGATTATGCAATCGTTGAACATAGTAGGCCAGAAGTAACCTACTCGTAAGATATTTTGGGCCATAGTGTAACCAGATTGATGCCCCCCACACGCACCTAAATGGCAATCATTCAGGACTTTTTCGGCCTCCTCATGGGTGAGGCACCTTCACAAAACTGTATCGATACCACGATGGTAAAGTGTATCACTGATGATCATGTAGTCTTTTTCTTGGTATCGAGTACGTCATTTTTCTGAGCGAGAGGTATTAGGCCTATATGTTTGGGTTTGGAGATAGATTAGTATATCTCCATACCACATATCGCTTGACAATATCAGAAACAAAGATTCATCCACGATTGATGCTTTGGATGTTGAATCGTTGGACGGCGATGGTAAGTTGAATAGTAACTCCGCGAAAACTAGAGATTTCTTTGATTTGGATTTTATGAATTCCAGATCAAACTCTTGCAAAATCGCTATCTATTTCCAATATTATCCCCCAAGTAACTGACGCGATAAAATTTAATTCATAGGGTTGCAATATGACAAAATGGTAGTTTTGAGAAAGAGGATATAGTGTCGAAATCCCTGTACTACTTGAACAACTGCAAGGGCCAACTTTTCAACATAGGAGTACTTGCTTTCTGTATCATTTAAGTTTCGACTTAAATAATAGACAGGATTTTCAATTCCATTGTCTTCTTAAACTAAAACCATTGCGATGGTTGTATCTGCTATAGATAGATACAGGTTAAAGTATTTTTGATAGTCAGGAGCATACATTAATGATGCTTTTATTAGGGATTCCTTTAGAGCATCAAAGAAAGCTTGCACAACTTGATCCCAGTTAAAGGGCACTTCTTTTTTCAAAAGATGCATAGAACCTTTAGTAAGTTCGGCGTAATTTGGAATGAACCTCCTCAGAAAGTTTGGCTTCCCTTGGAGCTTCTGAATCTGAAGCAAATTTGAAGGTGGAGGCATATCAATGATTACCTAAACCTTACATGAGTCGAGTCGAATCCCATCCTTAGAAACTATGAAACCAAGTAAACGACTAGAACTCACACAAAACATGCACTAGTGCAGATTGAGTCGTATTTAATAGTGTTGGCAACATAGATAGCTGTCAAATGCTGCAGATGGTTAGTCCGTTTTCGCGAATCAGTCAGTAGATCGTTGAGATATGGTTGAATGATGTTCTTGTTGTCATGGAAGGCGTAATTCATAGCCGTCTGAAAAGTTTCCCCTACGTTCTTTAAACCAAAAGGTAGTTTGCGATACGTGAATGTGCCCCACGGACATATAAATGCAGTCTTCAACTGGTCCTTTGGGTGGATATTTATTTGATTATATCCAGAAAATTCATCCATGAAGGAAAATCTTTTGCATCTGATGCATTCATCAATTATCTAGTTGATGAAGGGTGTAGGGTAGTTGTCCTTTAGACAAGCTTGATTTACATCCCTATAATCAACGCACACTCTAATCATTCCCTACTTTTTCATCATAAGAAAAATACTCGATACCCAATCAGTTAGAGGAACTAGGTAAATGAAACCAGCATGTAAAAGTTTTTCAACTTTTGCCTTGATGGCAGCGGCTTTCTTCGGGTGTACCTGCCGAAGCTGTTGTCGTACCGATTTGACATCTAGATACATCTTGATTTTGTGTTCAACTATGCTCGATTCAATGCCTGGAATTTCTTCATATGACCATGCAAAGACATCTCTAAACCCATGAAAGAGAGAGCAATATATTTCTAGTTCTGAAGAAGAGAAAGATTTGCCAACATGAGTATTCTCTACAACATTAGGTTTGGTCGAGATATCTATGGCAATAGTTTCTTCAATATTGGAGAGATTCTACTCGGAATCCACCGTATTTATAGTATTTGATAGAAAATAAAAAACTAAAGGATGATTAAGGTCGCTGGAATAATCTTCGTTGTAATCCGGAAGATGGGAACGATGGTGGTAATTTTCCCATGGTGCCCCTCCTATCATCATCGACTGAATGATTCCTTCATCTGTATAATGTACATGTGACCAAGGATTTGAAGAGGTGCCATATTCCTTAGACCTATCTATCCAAACACTCGATGAGCGTTGATTTGGGTTTGCCACCAAGGCCAAGAAAATTGATTGCAACAAAATTTTTGTTGGGCTTGGAGGCAATACCTGTTGATGATCCATGCTAACAAAATGTTCGGAAATCTTCTGAAATCCATGTAGATATAGAAGATATCATATTGCAGGTTTCCATCGTGGCCGCTTCCGCCAAATTACTCAAAGGTGGTAGGGCAAAGGTACCCATTAAGGCAGGGTACTTTAGGAGACCTACTCCGACATTTTGAAGCGATTGGGAGCTTCCATGGATCATTGGAATGCTTCCCGTAACCTGTGAACTATTGGAGAGGAAGGTTTGTTGGTCAATGATTGTAATTCCTCCTTGGAAGGGAAATGCAATCTTTCTAAAATATGTTGACATAACAGTAGTCATAGCATAACTCCAGGGCCTTCCTAGTAGGATATTGTAATCGAGGTTTCCATCGATAACTTCGACGTCAATTTTTACTGTCTTTCCCCCCAGTTTAACTTGCAAGTTACTTAAAATCCCATATGGGGTGTATGTTTGTCCATCGAATGCTTTTAATGTTGTTGATGATTTTGACAAGGGTGGTGAGCCTAAAGTTTTCCAACAAATCATTGACATAATGCAGGTAGATGCCCCCTCATCAATTATTGTTCGATGAATAGTTTTGTTGAGGGATTTCACTTGTACGAGGAAAGCGAGTTGAGTTGGTAACTGAGGTTGGTATCCTTTATCATTAAAGGCCACAAGATTGGAATCTGCCGGGTCAATCCCACTTATTGTTGATAATAGAGCCTGCTTTTGGGAGGGGAAATTTTGCAGTACTTCAAGTGTCGACATAGCGGATAGTGATCGGGCGAGATCCTCTACTATATTATAATTCTGTGCTGCTCGAACACGAGGATTAAATGTCAATTTGTGTACTACTCCCTTTGGCGGCTTTATTGTTAGCTCAAGAATGATGGGTGGCACAACTTCTGTCGAAGTTGTTGTCGAACTACAAAGTTGATCTGTAGCCTTGTTGTTCGATATCTGTGGATTCCCATAATATTTATTCCTTGTCAATATCAAAGAATCATTTTTCTATTTTGAAATGGACAACATAAGCAATTGGCATGGGGAATCATTGTTGCTAGCAACCAGATTGGTTTCTGGTTTGGAAATGGATCAGTCAACACCATTGAGGTATTTGAACTCTTAAAGAACTTCTTAATCTCAAATTTATGCGGATAATCTTTCGTACAATGGTCCTCATCGCATATGAGACATGGCCAATTAGGTTTCTTTTTCCTAGAAGGGTTTCTAGAAGATTTTTCAGGAGTCGAATCTTCCTGTTTCTTCTTTCTATTTTTCCCTTTTTTCTTGCCCCCTGGTTGCTTCGGTTCTTTGCCTTTGGCGGTCGACATGGCATTAACCTTTGAGGCAGGAAGTTTGTCATTTGCCTTTTTATTGGAAATTGCAAGGGCTTTACTAGATGGGGTCTTTGCAGTCTACGTACTTGAGGTGAAAATCACACCATGGCCGACATGAGAGTCCCTATTCGATTTAGGAGGAGGAGGAACAAAAAATTCTAGTCTAGGAGCATCAGGAATTTGTCATAGAACGTTGCAGACTGAGTATATATCAAGTCTAGATATTGTGCACTAGTAATGACTTGCTCTTCAGTGATGACTCCTCCCTGAGCCACATCTTCTGTAATAGAACGTAACAATGACTTAATAAACCATTTAGCTAGAAGCTGATCAGGAACATATGTCTTTACAATTTGACGACGATGTCACCACTCATGAATATGATCAGATATGTGAGTGGCTATTGTCTGTTTAAAATTGGTAAGGAGGTCCGTTCCTGTTTCGTACCTTATGGGTAACTAAAAATGGGTTAAAAAGGTGGTGGCAAGGGCGCTGAAGTTATCGAATGAAGCTCTAGGAAATTCGATGTACTATTTCGCTGCTGGACCAGTTAGCGTTCGCTGAAAAAGGCGAAGCCTAATCGAATCATCATTGAGGGTGTTGGATGAACACCATAGATGAAATGTCATCACATGATTCGATGGATCTTCACCCGGATTTCCATTGAATTTAGGAATATCTGATGGAATTTTATGAGGAATCACTAGACAACAAGGGCCGTAAGTAATTGGATCATTTGTTAGCCGATTCAGATCTAGTAATTCTAAAGTTCCTATGAATGGCAACTGTTGATTCAGGTTTGGCAAAGCATACGCAGGATAAGATGGGATCGCCCGAGAAGTTGGTCTTTGCATACCAGCATAATGTATTTGATGTTGATAACTTTGATAAGGTTGATGGGCATAACCATTATAATATGATTTTTGGTAACCGTTTTGAATATACGGCTGCCCATTACCTACAAAGTTATTGCTCTGGTCCTTGGTAAGCTTGCTGGAATTGTGGTTGTTGAGATTGCACCAGCCATGGTTGTGAGACCATTTTCTGTTGTCCAATACTGGATGGTTGACCAAGAGGAGGGGTGATAGTACCCATTTGATCCTGAATCACTTCATTTAAGAAGCCACTAATCAGCGGTTGTGATTGAGTTGTGGGGACAAGAGGCTATTATATTATGACCTAAGAGACCTGAGGTTGACATACAACAAGCAGCGCTTGTACTTGCAACACCGTCACAATAGCCAGTGTATTGGAAATGTTCGACATAGGTTTATTTTGTTGCCTTGAATATACAACTCTTGGTTGTTGAGGTAGTATTGGCACTCAACCACTAGATGTAATTCCAGCGTGACCCGAACTTTATTGTGAACTCTCATATGGTTGCTCCCCTGGAGGGAACAATGACAAGGCATACTGCCCCCCATATGGAGGAAATCTAATTTTCTATTGATGCCTCGAAAATCGTTGAAACAACATCGGGGAAAACCACCTGGTTCGGACCTTAATGCAGCTCCTTTCCCGTTTCGTATGGTGGCTCCGACTGGAGATAATGGGACCATGTTCCCAATGATGAATAAAAAGGGGATGGATGAGTGATTGGTTTTCTAATAAGTGGTAATGGATGAATGACTTAATTTAAAAAAAAAAAAAAATACGAATAACTATTCTATCCGGGGAAATTTCTATTCTTAAGTGCAACGTTTGATAATCTTTGTTCACAAAGAAGCATATAGATGACTCTATTTGATAAACAAAGACATTTATTCATATAATAATTGCTTTGTTCAAATAGTTGAACAAAGTAATTGTTAAAACATTGTTACACTTATCTTTTATATATTACTGATACATGTATGAATAAAAGAAAAACATCCTTTAAACATCCAATAGTGAAAAATATAAAGAATGCTGTTGAAAACACATACATATATTCAATAATAGCAAGAGTAATCAAATAACAATTCACATAAAAAGAATGAATTCAAATCATAGATAGTAGTACCATATGTGCTGCAAATCATTCCCAATATCAATCGCAATTCGAATTCCTTCTTTCAACTTAGAGATACTTTCATATAAAGGCAATAGTGCACATCCACATAAAAGTTTCGTTGTCAAAAATTGGAATAATTGGCCTAGTCTTTATAAAAAATATACTGGAAGTACAGTAGTGTAAATTCAAAGTTTGAGTCTTATACAAAAATTGAGGACCCTTTCTAAATGCATGAAAGGGTCTATAAATACTTTATTAAACTAACTAACTAAAAAAAAAATGTTATTTAATTGGTACAAATGGATCTTGAATATCTTCTCCACAACAAGTTTGTTGGTAGTCAGTAGCATGATTCATCACTTTGGCTGTTTTCCCTTTGATCTGAGTTGGCATATCGCTAGCATTGGTTCCACTTCTAGAGGGCGGCTGAGACGAGAATGGAACTGAGCCGAGTATGTGGCATCGTGTATATCGGCAATGATACAACCGATTGCATCTGTTAGACACTTGAAGGCGGCTCTCTGGCTGTATAGTTTTACTAGGAACAACCAATAGGTGTCCCAAGTTAAACTTTGAATACCTGCAATTAACCTTCCATTCTTTTCCAACTCCTGATTACATGATTGCTCCAATGTTTTAGCCGATAGCAATTTACCTGGTGTACATTGTGAAATCATATTAGATAAATAGAGAGTGTTATTGATTAATTCAATCAAGTTACTTGTGGATAATTTGCATCTAGAAACTTCTCTCTCTTCCTTCATCAACTGGGACTGCCATTCCAAGAATAGGATTTCCTTATGTGATTCTAGGATTTTGGCCAAATTTGCTGCCTGTCCCTCACTGGTGTCTTTCCATGTAAGAAAATTTGTTATGGTCTCATCAACCTGCTATAAACCCTATCTAGCATCAACTTATTTATCGATTATTAATGTTGTTATATCACAAAGGGGCTTAACCTGAGAGATATTATGACACAATAGTCTTATCTGTGTCACCAGTGCCTTATTAATTTGTAGTGCTTCTATTCAGAAATCAGTAGGTTGTGGAAGACTCTTGAACTTCTCTATTTGAAGTGATAGTTGAGCAATTTGCTCATCTTTTGTTTTCACCATTAGTTCATTCATTGTCTTCAATTTTTCCAATGCTTCTGATAATTCTTTCTTCTTTTGAATCGTGATTGAATCTACTCTCTGTTTTTCTTCAAGTAACTGCATATTCAATTGATTATTTAATTGTTGTTGTGTTGACAATTGCTGTTCTAATTGTTCAACTTTCTGTTGTGCCTCCGACAGCTGTGTTTGCAACAAAATAATTGCCTGGTCTTTTTCTTTTAGTAAATTACTCACTTCCGATGATTTTTTCATGGTGGCCGCCAAATAGGCTCTGACATAATGGGAAAGCTTCGTTAGGTCATCGGAAGGATCAAACTCATCTTTCGAAAATACGTTGGTTGTCTTTGTTTGTTATGGGAAAAGGGAAGGTTGATCAAGCATTCTCCTTTTCCACTGTTGCTTTACTACAACCCTATGTTTTGGGCTATAAAATACATCTAATGGAGGTATATCCTCCACCTGCAAAATGATTTGATCCGAGGGACCTTTTGGAATTATTTCTATGTCTATACTAGGGGGTAGGCCACTGGTTCCTTCACTTGGAACATTTTTTGACATTGTATCCTGTGTATCTGTTGCTTTGGGTGTGTCGGAACCTTTTGAACCTTCCAGATTGCTTATGATGGAGTCAAATTGCTGCCATTCTTGGAGAAATTGCGGATCAATTTGGGTATCCACATTCACATCGTCGCTGCCCTTATCCTGCTCCTTTTTCTGTTCTTCCTCCTGTATTTTCTCCTTCTCTTTCCTTTGCGCTTCCTCGTGCTCTTTCCTCTATACTTGCTTCTGCTCTTTCCTCTGGAATTCCTCAAGAATTTTTGATGTAGCAGGAGGCTTTTCGGTGAGTCGTTGTTCAGGCTCGCTTGATTGTGTCATCAGGGCAGTAGTTAGTAAATTTAGAGGCAAAGTTTGCAACCTCTTCTCTCTGAGTTTATTGAATTCCACTAACCCTTCATCGTTATATCTCATTTTAGCTAGTGTTTGGACTTGAAATAATGACTCCGCCGAAGAAAATAAGTCATCAAACTCATCTTCTTTATGTTCAAACTTTGTGAGTTTTGCCTATTCAAGTACATTATAGACGATTTTACTTGGGTCAAATCACCTATTAGGAATGGTGGCGCGATTCAGCATATTTATCTTTTCTGCTTCCTTCTCTGCATGCTTATAGTGATGCAGAGTGTAAACACCATACCTTAGAGGAAAAGGAGGCCAAACTTGATTCTTTGAAGTCCTCAGAGTCTTGGTTGCTCCTGCAGATGTAATCTGATAGGCTAATTATTTATCCAATAGCTTGTCGGGTATGTACAAGGGAAGGACATGAGGCTTGGCCAGGCTGCTTAAAACTCTTATGTATGTGAATTTATCCTCTCCAAACCAGTTTCCTAGAGCAGTTAGGTTAATCTCTGTTTGTGAGGAAATCTTCGAAGAAGGCTTGTCAAAAATGGCGTAGTAAATGGGAAACATAAAACCATTACAAACTTGATATAGGTGGTCTTTATAATGGGCTTTCCACAGCTTTTGGTGATAAATGTGAATCGGCATGGGGTCTTGTGGAGTCCATCTCCACTCTAGCACAGGAAACTCAGAGTTGAAACAAAGAGTATCTAAAATGTAGGCACTATAATAAAATGGAGGAATAGACCTATCGGTGATGCGAGTTTTATTTCTAAACTCAAGAATAGTAGTGGCTAACTTATCAGATAATATATTTCCCCAATCCATTATCTCACTATTGACTGCTACTTCCATTAAAGGAACCATATCTATTGAGAATTATGAGGATTCATGTAATCCCCAAATCCTACACATCATCGCCCCAGTGTAACAATAAGGAGAACATAATGAATCGACATAGTACTTACCCGAGGATTCATGCTTGTGTCTTGTAAGGTTCTGTCTCCATTCCCGAATAGGTGCTGATTCAGTTTCATTTCCATCCCTGAACTTCTCCATAAATGCTTTGTTGTACTTCTTCTGTGGTTCAGGGAAATGGTACATTTGTCTCAAATCATTAGGTTGAAACGAACCGAAGATTCTCTTGCCGATTGTGTAGAATGTTCTATTTGTAAAAGGGATTTCCTCAACTGCCCACCTCACTACATCTATATACGGAAGAATTTTCTCTCGAGCCACTATTCGGTGTAGGTAGGAGTCGGCTAAATCCTTTAGGGTAGCCTCTGATTTTCTGGTTGAACCTGTTGTAGCTTGTACTGATACCGTTTTAGGCTCTTCAGCTTCAACTAGATTATAGATGCTTTACCAGCTAGTGTTGCCGAGCCCAAGATAGGTAGTGTCTGAAATCAATCCTTTTTTACTTGGTCCTAGATCAGCGGTAGATTGTCATGTCATTGCGGGAGCTGTAGTTGCTGCAAATCTTTTGGATTTCTTCCCCATTTGGCTTAAATTTGTTGCTTCGGAGGAGCTCTGCGCAGGAGATAAAATGAACGTAATACAGAGAATAGGTGGCGCGAGCCAAGTATGAGAGAGTTATATCAATCAATGAATAATGAAGGATTAAAATAATACTGCCGCGGATACAATCTCTAAGGAGATTTCGGCATAACTGCTCCATTAATTGGCCACTTAATCCTATCAATCATTTAAATGCCCATCATATCGTTTATTCGCCAAATAATTCATTCAAGCGTGCCTTTGATCTTTTGGCGGTTAATCACAAGTGAATCGCTATCGAGAATGGAAACGCTTATAATAATAATCTAACATAATATACTCAAGCCTTTTCAAATTTTTTTGAAATTTGCGCTTAGCTTTATCGCAATCGGAATCGGAGAAATGCTCGAGTAGTAACATTTGTGTCATTGCAAAATCCCCGATCCCCGATGGCGATACAGCTTATTCGCATCAGGAGTTTTAAAAGGGTGCCTTTAATGTGTGTATGCTATACTCCTCAATTGCCAATAGCGATATCGCATCGGAGAAAAGTGAGAGGGCCTTTTGTTACACTCGCTTACCTTTCCCGATATCCGATAGTTATTCACTTGTTGGATTATTGCAAACCAATGGGTCTTTTTGTTATGCATCCTTTGTTGTTGCGATATACGATCTTGCAATTGCTTTATTGCAATAATAAAGAATTATATATTTATTTTATAAGACTGATTTATGTTTATTCAAAAGGTTTATAGTGTATTGTTTCTTTCAGACCTTTTGAGGAATGATGAGTTGATACCAATTTTATTCATAAATTTGAAAAGGACCCATTTCATATTATAGTTGAAGGATAAATTTTATGAAACGGGGGGTTGTTGTACAACACAACATGTTCAAAGGGTAAATTGGTCTTTGGAGGCTGGACTACCCAAATTTATACTGATGTGAAGGATCAATTTGCTGAGTCTCAACATAAGAAACTTCAGATAAGATTTTGGATGAGCAAATAGGAACAGACCATGCTGTCGTAATAGTCCCTAGGTGGACTGCATCTAGTGGTTGAGAACTAGTTGGGACAGATGGTATACCAGGGAACAATGTCGGAGTAGCGGTAGGAAGTTCTATTGCTGCTGTATCAGAGGACACATTCCTAGATGTCGATGGTTGTTCAGACATATTAAGTCTATCCAAAAGATTTCCTAGCGATTCGACAAGAACTTGCGATGAAGGGTGATCAAAAGAACTAACTTCAATGGTAGAAGGATATAGGTGGATCCTAGTTCTAAAATGCAATGGGGTACTGTATGGAAGATCCTCCACAATTTCTTCTATAGCAATTATTCTGCGTGGAAGAGGTAGATCGTTAGATTGGTAAAATATTTTTGGTGCCGAAGAAGTTATAGACTCTGCAGCGACAAATGTTGGAGGGGTGATACCTTCCGAATCAGCCCTAGATGGAGCTGGTTCAGGAATAGAAGTGTTTACCGTTACACTAGGATCAGTTCTAATGTCCTCTTGTAACTGCGGAACTTCTTCTATATAGGTAGGGATACCATAAATAATTGGAGTAACTAGAGTCTCTGATGATGTTGAAACACAAGTTTCAAATAAACCAGGATATTTCAGCCCAGTTAAACGAGATCACTTGGCCCAGAATAGTTTCATTTCCAGAGTCAAAGACACTTGACTCGTTAGTCTCTACGAACAATGGGGTTTTGATTGACTTTCTTCCATGATTACAGATTACTTGATCAACTAAAAATAAAAAGGGGAAAATGTTATTCCGAATTAAATTAATTTTATGATGCATTGACACAACTTTCTTTTTCAATTTTTAAGAGTCGAGAAAAAGATAAAGATGACTCTAGTTAGCTTTGATTTTTAATGATCCTGAAGTGACAAGTGCTCAGACGGACCTTTTCTTTTAAGGAGTCTGAAAAGGAACGAAAGAGACTACTTTGGAAATATAGACACAAGGATTACCAAACCAATCTCAAAACTACAATATACACCTCGGTGGTAAATTATAGAGAAATTACCAAGGACTTTTCATACGGCAGTGAATCTTCCCGAATGTTGTGTTTAGTGCATTGCGATCGATAGGGCGGTAGACACGACTTCCTAAGGATAAAGGATATTAGCCTGTTGTGGTCTCCAAATATATACTTGACGGTAAGTGTGAGCACAAGTCCATACTAGAACTTGTCATATCAAAGAGGATGAATCACCCAACCTACGATGAAAGTGATAGTTACCAGGCTTTACGACGCCAGAATACGTCTCTAGCCTAGACTTCTAGATGTTGTGCATTAGGTTCCAAAGCATTTTTATGTTCATTGAGGTTTATTGTACAGTTGATCTTTCTTAATAAGTTTTCCTTTCAAGGTTCTCTGCGTGATGTAGATGTACAATTCCTAAATATGCAAGCTAAAATGATAAATAGTCGTTTATTTTCTTTTAGCAATGAAAATCCTAGCTACTAAGGAAATAAAAATACGATTCTTTCAACATAGAGCAGAGAGCACACACTAAATACACTTTTCCTAAATCAATTTCTGCACGTAGTATAAATGCAAATGCACATGCATGTATTTGTTTTTTAGTTCCCTTAATGTTAGAATGACAAAAAGAAAACTAAGTACAAATCTGAACTACTTTTCCTCGAAGCGACACTTTAACAATAACTTTTCAAAAATGAAAGGAAGGCTAAGACGACACTTTCTCTTTCGAATGGGAAATTGTTTTCGACACTTCAAATAATTGACAATTCAAATCAAATATAATGGCAAAAGTGTAATCGACTATCTAAAAGAGGAAGACTTTACGACACTCTTTTTCTTAACTGAAAACTACAGTTGTGACACTTTCAAATCAAAAGATGACAGTTCGATTAAGCTACTGTTTGCAAAGGAGGACTGTAGATGATGAAAAATACATTAAAAACATTCACAAATCCTTATCAATGGAAGCTGAATAATCTGAAGGAAGACAATTTCAACAGTGATATACTGATCATAGAGAGCAAAACTACTGAATAGAGATGAAAACAGTGAAGAAAAACCAAAATTTGGAGGTAGAAATAGTCGCATTCAATCATCACAATTTTCCTTAAGGAAAACAGGGATGCATCTCACCTACAACACACGGGAGGTGCAATGCATCCAAACCACCAATGAGAGATAATGCAATGGTCCATGGACGAGACTGAGCTTGGTTTTAACCCACAGTTTGCAGCTAAGTTCAGGGATTTAGGCTGAGCTTATGATAGACAGTAAACAAAAAATATAGGGACTGATCTAATGAGGTTATTGATCTACCACTAGGGCACTTAGGATGTTTGCAAGTCAGATGATCAGTTCATAAACCAACCCAGAGATTGACTGAAGCATTGTTGATCTACTTTGCAGTTGCATAGCAAAAGTAGTTTGAAGGCTAGCTGGCTTAACTTCAGGCTTTGTCTGTAGTTTATAAAGCAAACAATAGTAACAAACAAACAAACTATTCGCTCCCCAGAGGAGTCGCCATTTTGTTTCCGGGAAAACTAGTGTCCATTCAAAGATGCTAGTCCCACTAAGACGGGTAGCTATCTTAGAAACAAACAATTCAAAGTGACTTGTGTTTTCCTTTATGAGAGATAGATGAGAGAGAAGCAGAGAGTACCAACCTCAGTCTTTCGCTTGGCTCCTTGCTTGTTTCCTCTCTCGTTTCATACAGCTTCTCCACTCCTTTCTCACTTGTCTCACTTCAAAGAACACCTGTAGAGTCAAAGAAGCAAAATACCATCAAAGCATAGAGATCTATAACCATAAACAATGTAGAATCATATGTACATTAACCATACAAATGCATACACAAATACAAGATTAAGAAATATACAAGTATATGGAGGAAAACTCAAATATCTTTATTGATAGAAGTAGTAGAAGAGAGGATTACAACCCAGCTATCTGATTCAGTGCCATCCTCCCAGCATGAAAGCCCTCTTCAACTCATGAAAAGCTAGATCACCCAACAATACAATGTCTCAAAGAGAAACCAACAACACTTCCTTAAAAATTAGAAAATTCCAGCCTTTGGATCTCTAGGATGAGGGATCCATATATAGATATTTGTAGGGGGGTGAGTCAACTTCTAGGATTTCTATTAGTGTCATTTCACTAATAGTTCTTGGTTCCACTTGGATATTTCATGATATCTTACTCATCCCTAGGTGAATTCATAGAGGTAAGTGTCATATGAGCAGTTTCTAGAAGATTCTCTGAGTTTCCACCTAGCAAACTACCTTTTCCATTTGTCTGCTCTCACTCAACGCACCCTATAGAAGGGCTTTTTAGTATGAATTTCACCCTTTGTGTATAGCAGGTGAGATGCATCGCACCGTCAACATGGAGGAATTTGTATGGTCCAGTTTTGACTAGTTCTAAGCAGTTTTTCAGGAAGAACTTCTAGGAAATGATGTATTCAGTTGACCTTGATCCTTTAGGGTATGAAATAACACTTTTAGGTGTTTTAGAGCCCTTGTTTTATTGACATATGTGATTGGGGTTGCAGTGCCCAAATATTTCTATAACAAGGTCTTATAATTTCAAAAGATGGTATCTGAATAAACCCTGCAAGAATAGAAGGCATTTTACAGATACAACATCCAAGGAACATTAGAGAATTACAAGCTTTCTTAGGGAAAATTAACTTTCTTGGAAGATTTATTTCAAATCTAGCAGAATTAATTAGATCACTGAACAATATGTTGAAAAACGATTTGACCATAAAATGGACTGTTGAGGCTAAGAAATCATTTGAAGATATCAAAGTAGCCTTAGCTAAAATACCAGTTTTGATCAATCCAAACTTTTACAGAGATTTCATCTTATTTTCCTTTGCTTTTAAGCACACTATTGTTGCAGTTTTACTACAGAAAAATGATGAGCGCTATGAACAACCTTTTTCTTTATTTAGCAAAGCCCTAAGAGATGCCCCCTTAAAATATAACATAATGGAAAAACAAGCCTTTTCTTTGGTCAAAGGTATCAAGGATTTTAGGGTATACATTATATATTCTCATATAGTAGCCTATGTTCCAAATTCAGTAGTCAAGGACATCCTAACTCATGGTGGTCCAGATGGAAATAGGGGAAAATGGATTGCTACTATTCTGGAATATGACATAGAAATCAAAACAACTAAGTTAATCAAGGGCCAAGGTTTAGCCAAGCTCATGGCTGAATCAAACTGTCAGGCCCTGGATATAAACTTCACTGCACAAATAGATAATGAAGAGGAGATGGTGACTCCACTAATTAGCCCAACCTTTATTGAATCACCATGGTATGCTGATATCATTTATGTTTTACTGAATTTACAAGCTCTTCCTGAATTATCTAAGACCAAAAGCAGATTTTTAAAGATGAAATCCTTAAACTTTTGTATATTAGACAATGCTTTGTTTTGGAGAAATCATGAAGGTATTATTCTCAACTGTTTAGTAAAAGATGAATCTAAAAAAGTATTACAAGAGTTTCATGCAGGTGAATGTGGAGGACACCTTTAATGGAAAACCACTGTTGATAAGATTCTTAGAGTCGATTTCTACTGGCCTATCTTGTTTTCTGATGTAAAGAAACATGTGACCTCCTGTCACAAATGTCAAATTTTAGAGGGAAAGAAAAATCTTCTGCCTTTACCCCTCAAGCCAATCTCTGCTGAAATACCTTTTAAACAATGGGTTTAGAGTTCATTGGTGAAATTCACCTACGTTCCTCTACCCAACACAAATGGATCCTCACTTCCACATACTATTTCATAAAATGGATAAAGGCCATACCTTCAAGGCAAGCCACTGACACTGTTATCATAACCTTCCTTGAAACCAAAATTCTATCGAGATTTGGATGTCCAACTAAGCTCATTACTGATAATGCAAAAAATTTTAAATCCAAAAGAATGATAGATTTCTACAACAAATATCATATAACCTTGGGCCATTCCACCCTATTATCCTCAAGAAAATGGACTGACAGAATCCTCAAACAAAAGTCTTGTGAACATCATCAAAACGTTGTTAGAGGATAATAAGAAAACATGGAACAAAAAGCTAGTCAACGCCTTATGGGCAGACAGACTAACCACTAAAAGATCAATTCGTACATCTCCCAGCCAACTAGTTTATGGGATGGAAGCTTTTTTTCCATCCTCCTTGGGAAAACTAGCAATGAAGTTGCTTCAAGAGTTGCACGTTGAACCAAATAGTATCCAAAGGAGAATCAACCAAACAATACATCTTCAACAAACTAGGGAGGAAGTATATATTAGGTCTCAAGTTGTGCAGGAAAGGATTAAAAAGATTTTTAATAAGAGACCAAAGCCGAAGATTTCTACCTTGATGAGAAAGTCCTAAAATGGGATTCAAGGAGGGAAGATAAAGGTAAACATGGGAAATTTGATTTCCTATGGAAAGGCTCATATGTCATTTATGCTTTCAGAGATAATAATGATTTCTTCCTAAGAGAAATGGATGGTACAGAAGAAGAAGGTGGACTAGTGAATGGTCAAATGCTAAAACACTATTTTGAACCTAACTACTAATTTTTACTTCCCACTGTACATATTTCATTTTTCTTTAAAAAGTTTAGTCTAGATTGGATGGTTATTTTTGAATTTGAAGCCCGAAGAGAAGGCCCTAAGCTTTAAGGATTCACTGTCATAAGTATCAATAGAGGATAATTTTGCAAGGTAACATCAATAGCAGTTCAAAGGCTACTAATCTAAAAATTTCTTCATATTTCACCAGGAAATGCCATCCCCAAGTGGAGCCACTGTTAGGTTCCTATACCAATAGGAGTCATAATTTTGAATGACTAATGTTAAGCCTTGTAATATTGTACATACCTTTTCTTTCTGCAAATGTTTTCCATATTAAAAAATTAAAAAAATGTAAAGAGGTTATGTCCTAAAAGAATAATCAAAGGACAAAAAGAATGAAAATGTCAAAAAATAAATTAAAAAAATGAAAATATATGAACCCCAAAAGAAAAAAATAGACCATGAAAGTGTGCAAGTAAAATGTCACTACTATTTACTTTTTATGCATAATAAATGACTGTGTGCAGCTTGTTACTTAAGCCACAATCCATGATAGTCAAAATGTTTAAACTTGACTATTTCATACTTTGAATTTTATGTTTATAGGTAGTGAATAAATATGTCCAAATAGTGTGATCTTGGCAGATCATTAGATAGGTAGAGTGAATAAAAGGAGCTCATCAGTTTAATTTGATCCCTTGGATGATATAAGGTTAGAATTAAATAGTTTATTTTTTAAACAAAAGAAGAAGATTGATAAGGGTTTGCTAGCCTATATGCACACAAATAAAGTGAAGGAAAAAATGGTAGGATGAGTAAGTGGGTAAGTAGTAGAAAGGTTGCAGAAATATCATGTCATTTGATACAAAAAGCACTTATGTCATTATTCCAAATGCATCATTTAAATATGCATAAGTGGCAAACAAAACAAAAGCAATGGTTCACATTTTGGTTTACTTAACGTCCCCTCATTCATTTTAACCCCTATGACAGTCACTAACTTCCCTTTCATAATAAAAATATTAATACCTATAGTTATTTAAGTCAAAAAGGCTTAGAGAATTTCTCTGACTTTTGGTGGGACCAGAACCTTGGCTTGATGACTTAAGAAAGAAAGGTGTTAAATTATCTTATAATTCATTCATCCCCCTCAGAAAACCCCTTTTCCTACGGTTAAGTTCTCTTTCTTAGGAAAACCCCTTCATAAACATATTTTATTTACAAAACCCACCAAACATATTTATCCTAAAGTACTAAGGGTATGGAATGCACATAACATTTCATATACCTAAGCACAATACCCCTTCCACTATTTTCACTTCATATTAACTTTTTAATTAAATATATAAAATTCTTGGTAAACCCATCGTCCCGTATATATTTAACTTCTTTATATAAATTAACCCCACCCCTTAGTTTATTTGTAAACTATATTACTACCCCATATCCCACAAATATATTAAATCTCTCCGTCAGTCCTTAATACCTCATTAAAAGTGCCCGATGAGATTAAGCTCCAAGTTAATCCCATACAACTAGTGATTAAACCCATGCTCCCCCCCTGAAAATATTTTGTGTAAATCGCACTTCACCTCCCATTCCCCATACGATATCCCTCCCCCTCATCCAACAGTTCGCATCCATATTGGGCCGACTCGACATCTGCCCTTTACCCACTCGATAAGGTGATTTTCCTCCCAGCCTCCGATGCTACGTGTCAAACAATGGATGGGATCGAGCGACCCCTCCCGAATGCTGCCCGCACCACAAAAGCGGTGTGATGGCCCTCCAAAACCACTGCCCCCATTCAATCGAAAACCATCACTATTCGTCAATTAATGAACCCACCAAAAATTAACCGTTTTTCTATAAAAGCTCATTTTCCCCTCTTTTCACTCTTTCCTCACAATTGTTATCAAGAACTCAGAAAGTCATTGCGACCCTTGCAAACAGCCAAATTTCTCAGAAACCTCCGCCATTTCTCCATAGATGCTGCAAGTAGCCCAGCTTTCTCATCAGTCTGTACCAGTACCATACGAACCTCTGCATCCGCCATAAACCACTCATTTACAATCAATTTCACCCAAATTCCAAGTATTTAACCATGGAATTCCAACTCCATTATCAAATAACAACTCAATTCACCCTCGTGACACTGTTAGTTAAGTAAAAAAGATCAAATTTACTTAAATTTTAACACTGTGAGCCATAAACAACTCCAAAACCTCCATTTCCCTAAAAACACTAAATCAACCCCCACACTCAAATCCACAAGAATTGAGTATGGCTGCCCCAATTGTAATGCATGTAAGGCACATCACTACACCTCATTTAGACGTGGACCACCTTCCTTTAGTGGATAAATATTTACAAGTAAAAGATACCACTGCCCTAGAACCCCTTCTTAAAGTACATTGCCAAAGTAGGAGAGGTTCCTCAATCATGCTGATGAGATTAGCCTTTAGGAGTAAAATTTACCCAAATACCAGTTCCCCCAAGTCCACATTTTCCCAGAGATTGTCCATTACTGTCATGTCAATTACATTCCCAGACAGAGAGCAGTCATGTCCTCAAACCAAGACATACTTTTCACCATTACTGTTGAGTCCATAAATGAAATGTTGCAGCTCCAACCAGGACCAAACCTAAATCCCCTCTCAATTGGAGACCTATTGGACTAGTACCCCAAGCTCAGTTCTACAAAATTGGCCCTATTGTTCCAAACCTTCATCAGAGAAGAGAAACACATCCCTAAGGACTCCCCTCTCAATTGCAAACCTGTTGGAACAGTACCCCAAGCTTAGCTCTACAAAATTGGCCCTACTGTTCCAAACCTTAATCAAAGAAGCGAAACACATCCCTAAGGACTCCCCTCCATATTTATTAGTCATTTTCTCTCCATGGGGCCAAAATATTGTGGCCATGATTCCTTTTGTTTTGGGTTACTCCACCAATGAGTATATTGATGAAATAATCCTTGCCTTCATGTCCATCTACACACCAGGGAAGCCTCCTGCTATCATTTATGACTATGCCAAATTTATAGCTGATAGGATGCATGAGAAATTCCTTAGAATGAACAATGAAAGGGTTTTCAAGTAATCAGTTTTATACCATACA
Organism: Pinus taeda; assembly: GCA_000404065.3. NCBI lineage: Eukaryota > Viridiplantae > Streptophyta > Pinopsida > Pinales > Pinaceae > Pinus > Pinus taeda. Next base: position 141,867 of record APFE031582606.1, read on the forward strand.
TTCTTATATTACCAATCGGAGAGGTTGCCATTCACCCTTCAAAAGTTGGACACCAAAGGTCAGCCCAGGTCTGTCATTTTTTGGACCCCATTGATCCACCAATACTAGTCTCCATACTCTTACTCTGATTTCATTGATTTATTTGTACATCTAGTCATGGCAATGTTGACTAGAAGCCCTCCTCCTAGAATCAATCTAGAAATAAAGAGAGTCCTTGAATTGTTTAAGGATACCAAATTTGGTGACTGGTACCTTTACCAGAACCATACAAAAATTGGGATATATGGCTGCATGCTTGCACCATATAAGTTTCCAAGATACCTCACCATGGGGTTGTTTTCCCTAGAATATTATAGAAAAATCATCAATGAATATGAAGTCAACTTCGTCAACGCCAAGAAGAAGGCTTATCTCAAGATAAAAGACCAACTAGGCCCCTTCATATGAAACTCTAGCCCCTTCATATGAAACTCTAGGGAGGCATGCAGAGAAGCAAACCTAATTCTGCAGAGAATGAAGTTCCAAAGAAGTTTTGTTTGGAGATATGATCGTTTGGAATTCATGACAAAGGAGAGACAAAAGGTCAATCTAGGACCTTTCATTCACCATTCCATACCTGAAATATAAGCATATGCAAATCAAATGGAATGGGTGGAAGGTACCCTAGTAGACCAATACAACACCATAGTAGACGTAGAGAATTCTCTAATTGATTTAGAAAAGTAGCTTGATGAAAACTCTTTTCTGTAGGTACCAGAAGAACCAGAAAGAACCATCAGTACCCCTCTAGTCATGCAAACTCCCCAGAATGAGGAGAAGATACCAAAAAGAAAGAAAGAAGGGGCTTCCACTTCAGGAATGGCCACCTCCGATTTGCAGAAGGAATCAAACAAGAGGAAAAGGCTAACTCTAGCCCCTGAGGAGGAATATACTGAAGACTCAACTGAGGTCACAAATATAGAATCAGAAAGAATTAGGCCTACCACTCCATCTAGAGGCATGCAAGAACCTTCCACATCACAAACTTAGATGTTGGAAAGGAAACTTTGTGTTGAAGTGTCTTCCTTTAGAATCCCTGCTGACAAAGACCAAGATATCAAGGAAAGATATAAAGAAATCAAAGCCAAAAATGAGAGGCTTAAGGACCAAACATATGCACAATACCTAAATCTAACTCTTACCAATCAAACAAGGCTAATGTTAGCCTTTGACATTAAAGATGGAAAGCTGCAAATGACGTTTGTTAAACCTACAACCCAGTAGCCAAAGATAGCATCAGATTTCAAAAGGGTAGATTTTGAAGTGTTGGCAAGGGATATTCATCCCAAAAACCGGATTGAACTACACAAACAGGCTGGAGAGACGATATACTCCACCTTGATAGGTAAATCCATAGCTACCCATCAGCTGCAGAACTCTCTGAACAACAACTCAGCACAATTCTAGTTAGATAAGGCCTACTCACAAGCCAAGGATACAAGGATCAAGTCCTTACAGGACTTAGTGATTGAATTGGGACACAATCCCAAGGATATAAAATCTATAAAGCAGCTTATTAAGAAGAAAAATGATGATATTACTGCACTTAAGAGGCAACTGAAAATACCCTAGCTGCAACACCCTCAAACTCTATAAGTCATAGAGAATCAAACCAGACATGAGGAGTTGATGGACTTCGTCTTGAAGCTGAATGATCAACTAGAGGAGACAAAAAAGGAGTTGGATGCTTTAATTCAACTGAAGAAAAGCGACATGGCCACAACTTCCAAAGAGTTCATCCCTATAGTATCCACAATAGTTCCTTCTACACTCGCAGCATCACCGGAACCCACTGCTCCACCTGCCATAACATTGCTAGTCACAACAGGTGCACAAGGAGAGAAAGCAACAAAACTAGTCAAAGCCATGGAAGAGATGTTTATCCAGGTTACTAAGATAAACAGGTTAAGAGAAAAGGTTGCAAGTTTGGACACGGACTGCAAACTTGCCTAACTGAAGCAGAAAGAAGAAGCATAAAAATCCCAAAGAATGAAACTCTTAGAGAAAGACTTAACACTAGAAAAACCACTTGGGCAAACCAAGGAAATGTTGTGGGCCAATATCATTGACTCTATCAAGGATATTTGGCCCTCAATTCAAGTTATTTTTGAACAAACAGAGTTAGTAAAGATAGCTACAGAAGCTATCTAGAAAGTGGAGGAGTTGGCATATAAGCAAGAGGATGCCAACAGACTCATCCACTTCCTCAACAATGAGAATAGGTATGAGCTCCATGAGCTAAATATAGAAGATAGGACTGCAACCATTTTAGAAATAAGGAAGGTCCTCTCCAAAAGGAACCTTATGCTTAACTTAGAAGAAAACTATTACAATATGAAGGTAGCCATTAATAGGTTCATGGATAAATTCTAGATTTTAAGGGAAAAATATCTGCCTAGTCCTATGGTTATCAATGAAAAAAGCATGACACGGTTAGACTATTATACCAGACTGAGACAGTTGGCAAAGGAACAAACCAGCTCTTCATCCATAAAAGCATTGCCAATAGGCAAAGTTTTGTACAACACATTTGAAAACTTGTTTTTCCTAGAGCATGAGATCAAACATTTATTCCTCACGAAGCCCAATTTTTCCAAATACACTGAAGCTGATGAAATCTACAAGAGAATGATGAATGTAAAGTTTCCTAATGCAAAATGATGGGAGACAATGATAGATTTATTGTGATAAATTTACAGCAGAAAGTTTGATCCAGATTTAAATAGGAACACAATAAATTATAGAGATAACCATAAACACAAAGATGCAGTGGAAATAATACCTCATTTCATTAATGTAAAATACTGTAATATGCTTACAAACAGAAATGGAAATAAACCAGCCAGGGTGATGGTAGCTTATCTCAGAGAAGAGATGTGGCAGCTACATCCCTATGAACTGTGTTACAATGAGGCTCGAAGGCCTATTTATTGTTGAGAAATAATGGAAAACCCTAAACATCCAAAAACCTAACCGTAGAAGATGAAATGCCAAACTGTGGGCCCAGTTTGGGTAAATTGGTACATCAACTTCCCGAGGTCGTAACTTTGGCATACGATCTCTGTTTAACGCACACAATTGCTCATTAGAAAGATCTATCTGAGGACTATAACTTTGGGAAGAGAAACATTGGTGTATGTCTCATTTTTCTCTCGGGTTTCCAAAAAAATGTCGTTTAGGGCCTCAAAATGACTCCAGAAGTTCAAGACTTGAAAAAACTGCTAAAAATAGTAAATTGTGCTACAATTAAGGAAACTGAAAAATTGAAAGAGACAATTGTGGGGGTCCAAGTGGGATAGGTGGGTGGCCAGCAACATCCACCTAGTTCATTCCTCCCCACTTAGGAAGCAATGGTCCCCATTGCGTTGAGTTCCTCCTTGAGATGAGGAAGCTTCTGCTAAGGTGGGTCCCTGGTGAGTTGTTTTGCAATCTCTGATGTGTCCACTAATGGTGGGAAGCATGGTCGAGGGCAGTCCACATTGAACACTCAACGCAAGCGAAGGAATGGGGGAATGTTGTGCTCCAAAGCATTCTTTCCCATAGCCTTAGTAATGGTGTAAGGACCATGTCGGAGTGGTTTGAGCTTCTAATGGGCTCTTGCAAGGTGTTCATTCTACAGATGTAACCAAACTTTGTCACCCATCGGAAACTTGTGTGGTACCCTTATAGGAGAGGAGAAGTTGTTCCCGTGTTCTTTCATGATTGTATCCCTCTATTGTTGCTGCTACATGGAGAACCCTTTGCGGGGGTCATGGATGTGACGACGATCTTCCCCTTACTTTGGGAATGGACAAGATAGAAAATAATTTTCCTAGTCTGTGAGATGATCTTACTGCATTTCTTAGCAGAGATCGAAGAGGTGGTGGTAGGTGGGGCTACCTCTGATATCCTGTATAATGAATTATCCAAATAAATAATAACAACGCGAGGCCTTGACTCATACACAGGTGATAGCATGTCGCCTCCAGAAGTATGGTTGGCCTAATAATACATCACAAACATCATGAGGTGCAACATCACACAATACCTCATCTGTGAAGGGCTTAATGCTATAGGGAAGGTGACACTGCTGGCAAAATCAGAGATCTCGTCCTTGGTGAAGCCCCCGATGGTATATGGTTGCACATGTGGTATGGTCGGTAGTCCCAACTACTTGACGACCTCTACTAAAATGAGGCTCTTTAGGCTACCATTGTCAACAATGAATTGTAGCGACAAACCCTTCACCCACATTTGTGAGTGGGAAAGGCGCTCCCCCTCCTCTGGATCTTCGAGTTCATTCTTATAGATCTTGGTGGTGGCGAAAGTTGTGCTGGGCTCCATGTCAATGATCTGCTTCCCTTTTCCATTCCCCTTATCGGGTTCTGACTCAGGGTTGAACATGCATCTGCTTATGAAGCCTTCAACTCAGCCTCCAGTGACTACTTGGTCAGACACTCACTTGTGTTGTGAGTGGGGCTCTTATGAAACTCACACCGCTTTCCTCTGTCCTTCTTTAACTTCGCGATGTTGTTCTTTTCTTGTGGCTTCGACAGGTTGTCTTGGGTTGCCCTATATTGGCTTTCTCCTTGGTTCTGCAATTTGGGGAAGCCTTTCCCATTCTTGAGATTCACATATCCAATGTCTCGCTTCTTTCGTTTGAACTTCTGATCGATTTTGACAGTGTATCAGTATGCTGTGCTGAGCGAGGAGATGTTTAGGAACTCCATCTCTTCCTGGATGTATCTGTGTAGGCATCCACGGTATTTGAGTGCCAAATGTAACTCAGAATCCTTGATACCCAACTATGTGCGAAGGGTATGAAAAATGTTTGTGAACTCTAGCACATCTTGGTTCCTTCCCTGTCGCAACGTGGTCCACTTTATGTATTTGTCCTCGTAGCTTTTGATAGGGTAGTATTGCTCCTTCATGGCATCCTAAAATGAATTCCAAGTGGGTGTGACTGAAAATAGTGAGCCCATACTTTCATCCTTCTACTCGCAGTAGGTTTCCCACCAGTCCTTGATGTGGGGGGTTGCTTTGAGAAGAGAGAAAATAATCTTTTCCCAACTAGAAAAATCATGAACAGAAAAATACCCTTCTATCAGATTTAACCATTTATCTACGACATTTGTGTTTATCTGACCCTCGAATATCAAAATTTCAAAATTAACTTGTACCTTAAATTTTGTGGTGTTTCGAGAGTAGCTGTTGGAAGCCAATGCATCACCTCTAGGTAGTCGCTGAAGGATCTAGGAAAAGTTGTCCATCATCGAGTTCCTTTGCCACTCGAGGGCTTCCTCGAGCAAGATTTTGATAAGATCTCCTACCCCTCATCTTTCTTCTTATCCATCATGGGAGGCTATCGGGATTTTCGAGGCTGGTCTTGCAAAGGTTCGACCAGTTCAAGCCCTAACTCCTTATATCCCGACCTTGTTGGGGACATGCAAAGAAAAATAGAGAAAATGTAGATCGCTCTGATACCACTAATCTAGATTTAAATAGGAATGCAAAAAATTACAGAGATAACCATAAACACAAAGATGCTGCGGAAATTATACCTCATTTCAATAATGTAAAATACTGAAATATGATTACACACAGAAATGGAAATAAACCAGCTAGGGCGATGGCGGCTTATCTCTGAGAAGAGATGTGGAAGCTACATGCCTCTAAATTGTGTTACAATGAGGCTCAAAGGCCTATTTATTATTTAGAAACAATGGAAAACCCTAAACATCCAAAAACCTAACCCTAGAAGATGAAATGCCAAACTATGGAACCCGTTTGGGTAAATTGGTACATCAACTTTCCGGGGTTGTAAATTTGGCATACGATCTCCATTTGACACGCACAATAGCTCGTTAGAAAGATCTGTTTGAGGACTCTAACTTTGGGAAGAGAAACATCAATATATCACCAATGTTTCTCCCAATTTTCCCAAGAAACGTCATTTAGGGCCTCAAAAGGACTCCGAAAGTTGAGGACCTGAAAAAACTGCTAAAAACAGTAAATTGTGGCACAATTAAAGAAACTGAGAAATTGAAAGAGACAGCTGTGGGGGTCCAAGTGGGATAGGTGGGTGGCCACTAACATCCACTTGGATCAAGGTTACTGTATAGTAAAAATGAAGGTAGCTAGGTAAACAGATGAAAACAGGGCACCAGGGTCAAAGAGTATCAGGTGAAAGATGAAAGTAAAGAAGACTCCAGCGTGAAACACTACAACAAAAATCCAACATAAAAGGCTACACTTCAACAATAAAGGTCAGCACAACCATAATAAAAGGGACAACATGAAACAATTCATTAGCTGTCTCTATCTTCTTGCAAGAAGATATTTGTATTTCCTAGATTAAATCTCAAGTTGTTTTGAGATATTTTGTAATAATGTTTTTGTATAAATACTTCACAAATTGAAGTATGTAGTGTGGATTCCAAAACATTTCTATATACTTCTTGTTCTTAGGTCTGAAATTCTATTGTATCAATGACTGGATCAACTAGCTGGATCAAGGGATAAAGATCAGATATTTCACTGGATTCACGTGTAAAGCAAAATTCAAATAAGTATTTTCCCATGTTCAATGTTATTTTTCTTTAAGTTTTTCCCACAGCCTTACTTGTATCTCTAAAAATATGAATGCTATAACATGGAATGATATCTGAGAAATTGCTTAGTTTCACTCTGTTTTGACTGTTATGCATGTTTAATGTTTTCTTCACTAATATAAGTTAAGCAATTCTTGATTTCTCCTTAGTTTAGGTAGTTTCATGTGATCTATAGCAAAGGATTCTTAATTGCCCTTTGTTCATTTTAACCCCGGTTTGTGGATTCTTAAGTGCTCTCTCACCCTGGTTATGATCATTTCACCCATTCGAGCTAAAGGTTTGTGCTTTACTTTGCTAACTTTCCCTATGGACATTCCCTTTAATGAATTGATATAGTTTTGCTATCCATTTGTTGACTCCATAGCCCAATGGCTTAAAGACCTTGCTCTATCCAGTTGTTTAGAGAATTCCACTACCCAACCTTCAATTCGAAACCAAAACCCCAATGAACATTAAGAACTAGCCTAAAATCCCAATAAAGCAAAGCTAAATTTCATAGAGAGAGCCCTCTCTGAGTCATAGGTTGGGTAGAGCCTATAGTTAAAATATTTGTTTGTGGTTACCTCGGTTTATTCCTTCTTCTGATAACTTCTAAGGAAAATTCTGAGTGATAATAGACTGCAAAGATAACATCATCTATGGCCAAATAAGGTAAGCTATTCCATGCCTTCATGGGGTCCTTCCGTGCCCTGATAAAGACATGTTGGAAATCATCTTTGCACTTTGAAAAGCTATGAAAAGTAGCATATATTGTGGGTGAAAACTGCGACTTTTGATTGATCCCCATCTGGATACTCATCTCCATCAATATCCAAAAGATCTTAATTTCTTTTATGCACTGCACGTCCTTGGTCACCCACAACAAAGCATAATCCACTGCCTTTGGAAGGTCCGATGCAACCAAAGGGAATTGGCTATCTTCTGGTAGCTCCCATGCCATCAGTACAATCAATAGCAAGAGCCATGTGTAGTGGAACGTCTTGCCCGTCTCCTGTGCCTCGCAACAGTTCACAAGGAACTCACCGCATAGATAATTCACCCACTTGAACTAGACTCCTTCAGCGCATTGGGCTGCTAGTGAAATCATAGGCACGGGTACCTCATCCACGTCGCAGTTATGCATCACCTTCCCTGCTAATATTTGAGTTTCTACCTTGATTGCAAGGTTGTTAATGCTGGAGATGGCATATCCCCACTTCTTCTTCTCCAACTTGAATTTATTCTTCACAGCTTCTGCGAGGGCCAACTCACCATCTTTTCCTTATGATATATTGGTTGGATCCTCCCCTGAGTAAGGAGACCGTGTGATCCAATGGATCAAGTAGTTTATAATGGGAATGGGCTCCTCTTGCCACAAACACCCATCATGCACCAAGAAGAGTAGTTGCCTGATGACAAAGATGGTCATTGGGGCACGATTGTAATGCGGTATCCAGAGCAGGTTGAGCAAACCGACTTTCTCTACACCCTTGAGACATGTATGCAGCTCTAATTCGATCATTCCAATAGTCGTGTCAATTCGTCGGTGCATTAGCTGCTCAGTCAATAAATGTGGGAATTGCATATGGTCTGCGAGGTCCCAATATTCAAACTTTAGTACAGGAACCCGCCCTAAGTGTGGCCCCTCAGAAACAATTTCATTTGGGAGCAACGGAGTTTGCAGGGAGATATTGCTCTCATCTATGTCCTTTGGCACATTGGCTTTGCCCTTGTGCAGAGGAACATATTCTGGTAACCTAGTAATAGGGTCCGCACCCTGGGTTTCAACTTCCATTTCGAAATCCTCCTCATCCACGAGGAATTCTTCAGATTCTTCCTCGTCAGCCTCTAGATTAATGGCCTTCCCCTTTTCTTTTAGAGTGAGCTTGGTCCTATGTGGGTTTCTTGGTGAGATGCACACTGGTAGAGTAGCACAGCTATGTTTGCGCTGTCGTGGACCCTGTGACGCTTCCCTACTTTGCGCAGTCCTGAAATGACGCAGCTCCCCAACTTGGGTAGTGTAGTTTATAGTCCGACACCTCCTTTTAGGTTCCTGGAGCACTCAGACTATGCTACTTTCATTTAGTCACATGGTCAGACTGTCGATGTATGGCTTCAAGCGATTGCCATTCACCTTTCCTGGGAAGGGTTCTCAAGTTAACTTGACCAGTTGTATTGCTCCTCCGTCGGTAATCTCCTTAATAACATAAGGCCCTAACCAGTGCATCCTAAATTTTCATGGGAATTTATCAAACTTACTATCATACAACAAAACTAGATCATTTATCTTAAATGTGTGCAACTTGATGTGCCGATCATGCCATGCCTTTTCATGCTGCTTTGGGACCTATTGGTGAAACCAAACCAAAAATCTTTCCTCTTCGAGCTCATCGAGTTACACGAGCCTCTCTTCCAAGGCTCTGTGATCTGTCATACCTGTGAGTGCTACGATGCATAGACTAGGCATGATGTATTCCATAGGAATTATGACTTCCACACCATAGACAAGCCTCAACGGGGTTTGTCCCCTCAGGTTTTTGCATGTTGTTCAATAAGCCCACAATAGTGCAGGTATGCGTAGGTCCCAATCACTTCACTAAGCATTGCAAACCTTGGTCAGTGCATTTTCAAGAACTTTGTTGAACGTCTCCACTGTCCCATTACCTTGTGTGTGATAAGGTGTGCTCTTCTAGTGATATATCTGAAATTCTTCCGTTAGTGTGTTGATCATCTCATTCAAGAAGTGCATACCATGATAACTCATCAACATCCTTGGAAATCCAAATCGTGTCAGTACATGCTCAAATAGAAACTTCACGGCCGTCATGCCCATGCAATCCTTCACTAGCTACGCTTCTTCCCAACGAGTCAAATACTTCGTCACAGTGATAATGTAGCTCACCCATGTCTTCCCTTGTGGCTGAATGGGTCCTACAAAATCTATTGCCCACTTCTCAAAAGGTTGCAACGTCATTTGTGGATTCAAAGGAATTTCATCCCTCCGCAATGGCCTGCGTATTCTTTGACATATATCACATGCCTTGTAATATACTTTTGAATATTGATGAAGGGTTGGCCACGACAACTCGACACATAGAATCTTCTGTGTGGTTGCTCTCCCTACATAATTTCCTCCTGCAGCACCCTGATGAGCGTCCATGAGGATGTTGCTTCATTCAAACTCAGGTACTTACTGTCACAATATCTCATCAGTCCGCATCTTGTATAGATTCCCAGCAATGACAGAGAAATCTGCCGCACGCAACACTAATTCCTTCTTTTGGTGGACAGAGTATCCTTCTAGTGTAGTTATTGTTGTTAAGAAGTGTATTATATCCTTGAAATTAACATCCGCGACACGCACTTCAAATAGCTATGTGTCAGGAAATCCTTCTTCCAAGTTACTAGGTTCCTCGTTTTGATGCATGACAGATGGCCTGGTCTCGTGTTCAATCATCCAGGCTTCACAAAAACTTCAAAAATTGTACTCTTGGAACAATAAGGGCCATCTGCAGATTCACCCCCCCCCCCCAACACAAGCTTATTGACCAGGTACTTGAGTGTAGAGTGATCCGTATACATCTTAAAGTGGCCTCCTAGAAAGAAGCGTCGGTACTTTTGGAGCGCATACACCATAGCTAGCCCCTCATGTTAAGTGGTAGAATAATTCTTCTCTGCTTTTGATAATCTACGACTTGCAAATCCAATAGGGTGGTCCAAGCCCTCTTCGCCATCCTGTGTTAGTACTACCCCCAACGCTATATATGACGTGTCGAAATGTAAATGAAACTCTTTCTTCTAGTCTAGGAAGACTAGGATTAGCATAGTAACCATATTTTCTTTCAATATATCCAAGCTTTACTTATAGTCATCATTCTAGTAGAATGTGACATCCTTCTTCAACAATTTTTCCATCGGCGTAGTTATTTGGTCATACCTTTTGATAAACTTCCTATAATATCACTTATGTCCCAAAGTAGTGCGCAACTGTTTCACACTCTTCAGTGCTTCCAAGTTCAGTATTACCACAATCTTTGTGGGGTCTACCATCAATCCTTGTCTGCAAACCACATTCCCCAATAGGTTCCCAAAAGGAATTTAGAACAGTCACTTCTTGAGATTGAGCGTGATCTAGTATCTTTGACAAGTATCCAACATCAAATGCAAGCTTGCTACATGGCGCTTGACTAGCCCAAATACAGTCCAAACATCAAAATGTATGTCCAGGAACTTATGAATAAATTCCTTCAATGTCGCAACAACCACGCGCGAAAATATTGTAGGTGCATTCTTCAATCCAAACACCATTACAGTATATTGAAAGCAACCCCACTTAGTCACGAAGGTTGTCCTTCTCCTATCCTCCGGCACGAATTTTTTTTGGTGGGACCAAGAGAACCCATCAGTGAAGGAATATGATTCCTAGCCACCTACATTGTCTAACACTTCATCCGTGAATAGAGTTGGGAAGGGATCATGCACACAAGTGTCATTCAATTTTATGAGATCCATGCATATCCTTATCTCATCCTTCAGCTTCTTCTCTTGCACCACCATTGGGCTTACCCAATCAGACTCTTCCATAGGCTCAATGATGCATGCTACTAGAATTTTTTCTAGCTCTAAGCGGAACTTCTCCTTGTATTTCAGATTTAGGTTGTAAGGCCTCTTCTTAACTGGCTTCGCATCAGGTTTTAACGTGATCTTCATCACTCCTATATCTCTGATTATTCCTTTCAAATATGTAAGCTTGGTAGGGAATAAGTCATGATATTCGTGGATTAATTCAATGACCTTATCCACCGTCGCATCATCCCATTAGTCTCCAATCTTCACGAATTTGGGTTCTGCCTCCATACCAATGTTCATTTTTTTTTTTTTCACCAGCACAGTTATATCAGGGTTCTCAATCTGCAGTCCTTGAACCTCGCGGTGGCCTTCTGTTTCTGGAATGTTAATCTTTCGTTGATCCTCATCCTCCTCTTCAATAGTTACATTATAACATTCCAGCACGCGACTCAGCTGAGTAGTCCCTTCAGGCTGAATCAGGTCTAAAGGATCCTGTGGTATCCTAAAGATGGTTTGTTGTACCTCTTGTAGCACTTCATCAATATTGTCAAACCCATCCCCGAAGCTGAATGTCATCATGAATCCTTTGCACAAGATATCCCATTTGTTTGTCCCATGGAGGAGCTCTATTTCTATATACCAATTCATTGGGATAACATCCAAGGTATGACAAAACAGGTGCAACCACACTCAGGTTGCGGATTTTCTCCATAAGATTGCATCCATTTGGCCAGAAGTGCATGCAGATCATTCTTTCCATTGTACATGTCTTTTAGTCGCATCTTAGGTTTCCCAAATCGTGCTCTCATCATCCTCCTACATTCGTGCCAATCGTCAAATCTTCACTTGTGCGTACACCACCATCTTCCGGGTGTAGTGCGCAGTGCCCAGTCTAAGGCTTGGAAGCATTGATTTTCTAGTATCTCCCTTTCAAATGCATCCAAAAATATATCTACCTCATTTAAACAATCATAAATAGGCAAATTTCTTACCTTTGATGACACACAATGTAGCGACCAGGTCATAATGTTGCAATTCATCGTGGTTACCTCATGTAACCAATTCTCCCAACATTATATTTCTTCGTTGGAGTCCGAAGTGTAGGAAATCTTGTGATCCCATGTAATCCATCCATCCATGGTGGGATTCACCTAGTATTGGTCTTGCGTTGTTATCTTATAGATGCATTCCAGATCATCATCACTCTCATAATCGTGGACTGGTTCCGTATAGTGCGATCCATCAATAAGATCGAGGGGTATTATTATGCATAGCGACTTCTTCTCAAAGATCATCTTTTGCTTCTTTAGATTGATTACCCTATTCATATCAGTAGCCCAGTCAATTCCCAAGAGTGGAGGGTAGGGATTTTTTTCATCCACAATCTCTATTACTGCAAAATCCGCTAATGCGTTCGCTCCCTCAATATCCACGGTCACCCACTACAGCTACGCCATGGGTATGATTTTCTACTGATTCAAAATCCTCAGCAGAATCAGAGACCATTGTAGCACAGGTCTCCCCATTCTCTCCCAAGTTTTCTTTGGTAGGACATTCGCATCTGACCCCAGGTCGAAAATGACCTGATCCATTTCATACTCTCCTATTTGTGCAGTCAATCTCATTTGTCATCTCATCCTTGTCTTATGCTTTCCAATCTTTCCTACCATGCACGGCTCACTTGGCGTGGTTCCAACGCATATATTGATGAGTTCTTGTAGCCCTTTTATAGCCTTACTATCACGCAGTAACTTCTTACATGTTTCCACGAAATTTTTGAGCATAGAGGGTTCCATCTTCAGCCGAGGCTTACCCTTGCTTCCTGAAATGGAGGCTTCAGTGAAGCTCTTCTTAGCTTCCATGCAGGCTTCCTGAGCACGCTCCAAATCAAAATCAACCTCTTTCATCGGGGCCTTGTGAACCCATGTATTGTCTTCTGGTTGTTTCCCCTTATCATCCCTCATCGCGATTCCACTTTGGAGCACTATATTTATGTTTGAATCTTCCTCACGTGGCTCAGACCTCATCATCTATAGGTTCTGAGTTGGGGGAGGTGGTAGCACCCCTTTGTCACGTATCCTAGCTATTAGCATAGGAAAATAGTTTGTTTCATGATCAAACAACTTGCAGTACTTGCAAGACAGATGCATTGGAATAGTGCAATTGTAGGCATAGTGTCCTAGTCCTCCGCAATTGTAGCAAATCAACTGTCCTCAACCTCTACCAGGTTCTCTTCCACCTCGGCCTTGTTTGTGCCATCCTTGCATTCTGGTCAAGGGGCCGTGTTTCGACCTAAACCCTATAGGCAGGAGTTTTATCCATCATCAATTCATAGCTCCTGCAAGTATGTTCATCATGTCCTACTAACCTAGAAAAGTTGCAGAACAACTATTGTGGTTCTTGTTCATACTTATGTAGCAACTAACAATTATCTATGGCATGTTTTTTGACTACCTGACAGATAATGCACCATAATGCAGGCCCCGTGCTAGGTCCTGCTTAAGCCTTTGGCCTTAAAGGTATTGATCATCTTCCTGTAATGTAGTTTGCAAATACCGGGTAATGGTCTTTGTCATGACCCTGACTCTTGCGTTTCAAGCACCATACCTCCTCGCATACCTCTGTCGAACTGTCCTGTCCTGCATCAGAATTTGCATCTCAAGGCATAGATTTTTCAATTGCACATGGATTTGTTGGACTCCTAGATTAGGATCCTCCATCAGAGTCTCATGTAGTCTCATGGAAACCTCTAAGGCCTCTGCCTAAGTTGTCATCTTCTTCCGCAACAACACACTCCTTAAGTGTGGTAGTAGCAAAGCCACAAACTAGTTGTGATGTTGTCCATCTATCAAGTTCATGTTGGCTTCACGGACCATACGTTTTAGCCTCTGATCTAGTTCCCAAGGCATCTTGCCTGGTTGCATTGTGATCTCTATGAATCCCACAATCGACTGTGCTTCATATTTAGGCCTACTAAATATCCTATTTAGTGCTACCTAGATGTCTGCTACTCCAACATTCGGGTTATCATTCAAGTACTTAACATACCAGGTTAGCGCGCAATCTTGTAGAGCACTAACCATTTTCGTCTTCTTCATATGATCATCTGTAACACCTTGAGCTTCCCATATAGCCCTCACAATGAACTAGAATTGGTTCAGGTCCTCATTTCCCAAGCCCTTCAACAAAGGAAACTTCATTGTATTTGCCCTACTAAACCACAGTGGAGGTGGAGGTGGTACGGGTGAAGTTGGAGGTGATGGCGGTGAAGTCAGAGGTTGTGTGGCGGAGGTGGTATTCACGGGAATCCTTGCCTTATTAACTAAATAGCACTTCACAGAGAAACCTTCGCTATCACTTCTTCGTCCCTTCGCGGAGGTGAAATCAAGGGGTTGTATGCTAGACCCTTATTTCCTTCACTCCTGTAAGTTTTTCCACTTCGTGTAATCCCAAACATCAAGGTAGCTACATAAGTCGTATTTGCACAACAACATTTTAATCCAAGTATTCAAATAATTTACATACTTACCTCGCGGTCCTTTGAAAAAGCATCGCTCTATCTCATTGTAGCTGACTGAGGTGTCGACTACGAATTCAGTCATAAATCCTCCTATTACGTAATCAAGCCAATGATCGACAACACAGGCAATCTTATCCTCTAATGCTTCAAACCGTACTAGCTCTGGGGTCCACACAATAGGATCGTCAAGTTTCCATCTTCCTTGGCTATCTACTAGCTTCGCGATCCACTCGTATAGCTCAATAGGGAAAGAACAAAAAAATATTTTGTGGATCTCTGTATATAGGTATCAGTCCAACCACTATTCTTTTGATAGCCATAGGTTTCTATTCTCCTGTGCCATTAATTTGTGGATCTTTCTATCCAACCAGTCTCCAATTTCCTTAATAGTTGGATTCTAGTGATACAACATCACACATCTCTTATGCAGATTCTAGTCCCGAAAATGGAACCATTTGTTGGCTTGAGGGGGCCTGACCCAGGTTCAACATTAGTTAGCCAAACAAATCCCTACACTATTGGCCCTTTTGGCATTAGCCCGTGGAGCGCTGACTGAAGTATCACTCGAAGCAGTGTGGGGGGATGTTGGAACCAAGTTTCCACACCTTTGAGATGGTTGTGATGTCACTTTATCCTTGCTTTCGTGCAGGTGATCTCACTTTAAGGCTTGTAAGACAAACTTTCTATTCTGGCTTCCAATACCTTCGTGAAAGTACACGATCGACCTTTGCGTAGCTTTAACCCATGGCTTAGGTACTTTCGTCCTGCTATAGAAGAATGTCGTGTAGATCCCTCTATTATCCTAAGTGATTCACTTATCTTTTCAAATACTTAATTTTATCACCGCGTAAGAAAATATTTGTGATTATGTTCATTTATTCAACGTAACTACAGTCATTCGTGCACCATATAAGCATAATAAAGGAAATTCATACACAATATATTAAAACCCATTAACGGAAAAAATATACATAAATAGCATAATAACTCCTTTTATTGATATCTTTCAAGTATTACAGACTTTTTCCACTCTGCGCACACAACTGCAGGGGTCTACGCACTCGGCTACAGGCTTCTACCCTAGGCCTCTGCACACTCAGCTGCAGAGCCTCCACCTACACTACAACCCAAGACTTAGACGTCTTGCTCTAAGCTATGACTCTCTCCATCGTCTTATGCTATTAACTACTTAGAGCTTAGATATTTTTATACAATCCCATGGTCCAAGGACCATGGGAAGATATTTTAAAATTGACATTACATTTCCAAAATAAGGGCGGACAACCCTATGACTCTTTAACACCTACGCGCTCTGCAACCACAAAATACGGATTCTTTACCCTTGGATTACAAAATTTGACCAAAATATGGGCTTTTCGCCCCAAAACTACCCTTGGGGGATCTCGCATCCAATAGCCACCTTGTACATTGTGATACACTGAACACAACATTTGGGGAGATTGCCTACCTGTACTTCTTGGTTCGCCAGGAGGTATTTTGCAGTTCACAGTTGCTTGGTAAACCTTTTTTCCTAGCTTACCCATTTTTGTTTATTTCTTTTTTCTAATAAAATAAATCAGCAATCATGGAGGAAAATCAACCCTTACCCCATCTTTCGCGAAGAGCAGCAATTAAACCGCCTTTACCACTTGAAGCTACACCTATCCGGTCAAAGCGGTCTCATCTGATTAGATCCAGTACTTTAGAAGCCTCTGGTTCTTCATATGAATTACTAGAAACACCTATACCTGTAAGTACTGGGACCCCAGTTACTCCTATGGTTACTGGTACATCTGTTACTGAAGTGGAATTTCCACAAGTACTTGAGGAAACTAGAACTAAATCTAGTGAAACGGTAACCTAAGTTGTTAAACAACAAGTTGATTCTCAATCTGAAGTTGTTCAACAAGAAATTACTTTTGAACTTGAATTTGTTCAACCAGAATTGGTTCCTGAACCCATCATTGTTCAATTAAAAGTTACTTCTGAACCAGAAGTTGTTCAGGAAGCCCAACCTAAACTTGTGCTTTTACCAGAACATTTGGATCTTGAGGTTGAACAATCAGAATTTGTTACTTTATCGAAAGAAGATCAACTGGTACATCGGCAGACATCTGTAACTATCAAGACTTCCTCTTTACCTCATCGAAAAATACCAAAAATTTATTACGGACCAAATGGTGAAATTCTTCCACCTGGTTTGATTTTGATAGAGGAGGAACCTAAGGTAGAATCACCCAGAAATCCATTCCATTTCGGAATTGGACTTTATCTATATCCTCATACTCCTCATTTCACTACTCCATTTGATCCTGATTACTTTCAGACCACTGTGGATTCATTAGGACAATTATTTGGACATTTGACTGTGGCAGAGGCAACATACTAGACCATACCATCTGTTACGGCTACGACAAAATATTTTGTCGCAACCTCTTCGATTTTTACTACGACACCTGAGTCATACTTGCATAGTGTTTTGTCTGTCCCATCGGGTTACCAATCTTTATCAGCAACCCAATCAAGTGTTGCTTCTAGCCCTTGGTATTCACCAATGTCCTCTACTGGAATTTTATCTGGTTCTTCATTAATGAATACCTAACAACTACACCCATCAAGTTCATATCAATCTAGTTCATCTGGTTACCGTCCTATGTATTCGATTTACACTAGAATACCCCCATATGGAGAAAAATATGAACATTCTCCTTATCTTCCATTTTCTGGGGGGAAACCATATGTCAGTATGCCGTCATCTTTAGGTCAGCTTGGAATGACTATCTGTCAGTGGCATCCAACCATGATTTTTCAAACTAGGTTTGTGTATCCATCACAACCTATGCAATCTATCTCATCCATACCTACAACCCCTGGTGTTACAACTATATCTCAGTCACAAGCTCAAATTGTTGTATCTCAACCTGTGCAAGCTGGCCCTTCAACCTCAGACCCCCAAGTATTAGGTATATAGGTCCAGCCTTCTCAGGTAGTTTTAAAACAACCACTTATGTCTGGATTCCAACAACTTTAGGCTAGTTTACCTCTTACTATAATGACTTAGACTTACAATGGTTTATTGTATTCACAACCTGGTCAACCTTACATTGGTGGGCAAAAGCAACCGTTAAATCAACAACCATTGTACCAAGAAGAACAACAGTTGATTCAATAGCCTTGGCAACCCCAATATCAACAACAACAATTCCAACGATACCAACCTTAACATGGACTTGGTCAACAAGCTTATGCTGGGTTTGGTCAGCAACAAGTTTATTTAGGTCCTGGTCAGCAAGCCTATGCTGGGATTAGACAACAACAAATTTAATTTGGTTCTTAACAACAACCTTATGCTGGATTTACTCAAAAAACTTACCCTTATCAAGGTTACCAACAATAGATGTCTTATGCTAGTATGAAAAGGCCCATTTCCTAGGCAATCCCATCTTACCCTGGATATGTTCAACCTGACCTCAATAGACAACTGCCTTTTGTTGCAGCACTCGAATTACCAGATCTAAATCAACTCACCAATGACCCAATTCATTATGCACCTTGGTGGCCGGTGATTCCTCATAAGTTACCTTCCAATATTATGAAATTCAATGAAACCTTGTAGAAGACTCGTCCAACCATGTCATTAATTTTCATTTATGGTGTTCATCAAACTCCTTGAATGATGATTCTATTAGACTACATCTTTTCCATAGAATGCTTACTGGTCCAACCGTGAAGTGGTACATTGAGTTACCACGATCTTATTTTGATAACTTCACTACCTTAGCTACCACATTTTTAACCCAGTTCAAGTTACCCATACAATATGAGACTGGAACAGAACTATTAACCAACTTTAAACAGACTACTACTACTCATATCTCTGATCATATTCATGAGTGGTGTCATCGTCGTTGAATGGCTAAAACATATGTTCCTGATCAGCTTCTAGATGAGTGGTTTATAAAATCGTTGCTCCCTTCTGTCACTAAGGATGTGGTGATAGGTGGAGTTGTCACTGAAAAGCAAGTAATTTCATGTTCCCAGTATTTGGACTTGATTTATACATAGTCTTGCATGCTCTACGACAAGATCCAGAATGGACCCTAACCAACTTTCATTGTTCCTCCTCCACCATCGAGTAAGGACTCTCATGCCAGTGATGGTGTGATTGGTTCTTCGAGCACACAAATGGTAGGTAGAACATTTGGTCAAACACTTGCCATTTTCAATCAAACTAAAAATGCACCTGATAATACTCTTACTTCTGAAATAAATACTGTGTCATCTAACAAGGGAAAGAATGAAAAGCAACCAGGAAGTAAGAAGAAGGGGAAAAAAATATGAAACAAAATAACTCCCCTCAAGAGAAATCATTTGATTCCTCTCCTTTGGCTAGTAAACCTCATTACCCATGTTTGATCTGTAATGATGAACATTTTATGCAAGATTGTCCTCACGGCTCTAAAGTCTCAAAGCTTCCAAGGAATTCTAATACATCTGTGGTATTGACTAATCCTTTTCCAAAGACCGAGTCAAATATGGTTGCTACAGACCATGCTTCCACTTCCCAAGTGTTTGTGTTATCTACCTCTAAGCCTTAAATTGAATTTTTGGTGTCAACACAAAGTAAATATTATGGAAATCAACCATCATCATCGAATAACTAGTTTTATCAACCTAACTCTTCGACTTCAACTTCAACTGATCCTATTCCACCACCTATTTCACTAGAGTTAACAATAAAACCGCCTAAGGGAGTTGTACATAAATCGATATTTAACCCTTGAAATTGAGTTGCACATAACTATAATATAGTAGAAGATTTGACTCAGTCACCTTATGCTATGTCAATGCTTGAGGTGCTTCATAACTGTCCCTCCCAAAAGCAAGCTTTGTTGTCAAAAATTGGTGGAATCGATCCAACTAATTCCGGTCTTGTGGTTTTCAACCATGTGGGTTATATGCCACAGTTACCAGTGAAAATTAGCATTCCTGATTCAAGTAAATGCCTTGAATAAAATTGTTCATTGAACCATTATTGACGAGGGGGCATCTACTTGTATTATGTCTATGAATTTCTGGAAAACACTTGGCTCACCTCTTTTGTCATTTTCACCAACAACGTTAAAAGATTTGATGGATGCACATATATGCCTTGTAGAATATTGAGTAATTTGCAAATTGAACTAGGAGGCAAAACAATAACTGTTGAAGTTGAGGTTGTTGATGGATCCCTTGACGACAAAATTTTACTACGAAGACTATGGGTTTATGCTATGGATGTTGTGGTTTCAATGTACTTCCATACGATTGCATTCCCTCATAAAGGTGGAATCACAGTTATCGACCAACTTTCCTTCTTTGCCTCTAGTTCATAGGCTACTGGAAGCATTCCATTGGTACATAGACCCACTCTATCCCTTCAAAACATTGGTGTAGTTCTCTTTAAATATCCTTCCCTAATGGGTATTTTTCACTAACACCACCATCAAATTTGGTGGAAGTGGCAAAAGCTGAGACTTGTAACATGATATCTTCCACTTCATCTGACTTAAGGAAGATTACCAATAGTATTGAAGTTGGTAGTAGTAATGAAATCATGCCACTAAGCCCTATCCGATTTGCATAGTAATCAATCTTTACGGCTTGTGTAGCGAAACCAAATCCATTTTCATCAACTATATGGGTAGATCGATCATTAGAATATGGTACTTCCTCTGATCCTTTTTCAGGTATATTTTCTACTAATGAAGGAATCGTCCAATCAATGATGACGGAAGAAGAACCATGGGAATATTATCATCATCATTCCCATCTTCCAGATCACATAGAAGATTATTCAAATGAATTTAATCACCCTTTAGTTGTCGATTTACTTTTGAATTCTATTCTCATAAATATGGTAGATTCTGAGCGAAACCTGTCAAATATTGAAGAAATTATTTCTATCAATATTTTGACCAAACCTAACATTGAAGAAAACATTCATGTTGGAAAATCGTGTTCTCCATTATAACTTGATATTTATTGTGCTCTCTTTCGTGAATTTCGAAATATATTTGCATGGTCAAATGAGGAGATGCCAATAATTGACTCTAGTATAGTTGAACATGAAATCAAAATGTATCATGATGTTAAACCAGTGCGACAGCCCCTCCGTCTTATCCATCCAAAGGAGCCTTTTGATATTAAAATAGAAGTTGAAAAACTTTTGCATGTTAGTTTCATTCACCCTGCTCTTCTTACTGATTAGGTTTCCAATATTGTTCCTATCATGAAGAAACAAGGGATAATACGAGTGTACGTCGATTATAGGGATGTTAATCAGGCTTGTCCAAAAGAAAATTATCCTACTCCCTTTATCGACTAGATTATTGATGAATGCGATGGATGCGAAATATTCTCATTTATGGATGGTTTTTCTGGATATAATCAGTTTAATATCCACCTAGAGGACTAATCTAAAACTTATTTTATTTGTCCATGGGGCATATTCGCTTATAGGAAAATCCCATTTGGTTTGAAGAACATTGGGCCAACATTTCAAAGGTTGATGAATTATGCCTTCCATGACATCGAACATATTTTTCAACCATACCTTGATGATTTACCTACTCATTCACGAAAGTGGACTGATCAGCTACATCATTTGAGAGCTATATGTTTACAGTGTTGACACTACAAAATACGACTCAATCCACACAAATGTGTGTTTTGTGTTGGTTCTGGTCATTTGCTTGGATTTGTAGTGTCTAAGGAGGGAATTCGACTTGATCCACTTAAGGTTCAGGCAATCCTTGATTTGCCTCCACCTTCTAATCTACTACAGTCACAGAGACTCCAAGAGAAGGCTAACTTTCTGAGGAGGTTCATTCCCAATTATGCTGAAATGGCTAAAGGATTTACTCATTTATTGAAAAAGGGGATACCCTTCCATTGGGACTAGGTTGTGCAAGCTTCCTTTGATGCTCTTAAGGATACCTTGATTAGAACCTCATTAATGTATTCCTTGAATTATCAAAACGACTACTACCTGTATCTCGCCACTGCAGATACAACCATTGGAAGGGTTTTAGTTCAAGAACAAGATGGGATTGAACATCCAATATATTATTTGAGTTGCAATTCAATGATACAGAAGTTAAGTACTCTTACGTCAAAAAGTTGGCTCTGGCTTCTGTTCAAGCTGTACAAAGATTTTGCCACTACATCCTGCTCCGAAAGACCACTGTCATTTTGGATTGCAACCCTATGACATATTTTGTCACGTCAATTGCTGGGGGGAAATAATCAAAATGGATCATCATTTTGTAGGAGTTTGATTTGGAATTCAACAAATCCAAATCAAAGAAATCTCTAGTCTTCGCTGAGCTTCTTTGCGATCTTCCCTCAAATACCATTGATTCAATATCAGAACCATCAATTCCTGATTTCATCATTTGATGCATGGTATGGAGTTATACTGATTGATCTCTAGACCCAAACATTTCGGTCTGATACCTCTTGCTCACAATAATGATGTTTTCGATACCAAGCCAAAGATTATCTGATTGTTGGAAACACTCTTTATCGTTGTGGTATAGATATGATTTTACAAAGGTGCCTCACTCATGAGGAAGCTAAGAAATTTTTGAATGATTTCCATTCAGGTGCTTGTGGTGGACACTTATCTGGTTATGCTACAGCATAGAGAATTCTCTGTGTTGGTTATTTCTGGCCTTCCATATTCAAAGATTGCATAATTTCTGTCAGAAGCTATCACACATGCCAAATCTATGACCATAAAGCTAGATTACCACCTGCACCATTGCATCCTATCGTCGTTGTTGGACCATTTTCCAAATGGGGCATCAACTTCACGACATGTAACTCCACCTCAGCCATGGGGCATGGGTACATTATAGTTGCAGTTGACTATTTCACAAAATGGGTCAAGGTGATGCCAACATTAAACAATAGTGGCGAGGTAGCTACTATTTTCTTTTTCAACCACGTGGTTACCCAGTTTGGTGTACCATAGGCTATAGTGACAGATCATGGGTTGCATTTTTGCAATCACATGATGGTTGAGTTAACTGCCAAGTTAGGACTTTCACATGATATTTCTACTGCTTATTATCCACAAGTGAATGGACAACTTGAGGCCATCAACAAAGTCCTGAAGTGAATGCTTCAAAGAATGATAGGGGTTCATAAATGAAACTGGAATTTAATCATGTACTCTACCTTGTGGGCATATCGAACCTTAGTGAAAAGTGCAACTAGATTCACACCCTTTCAATTGGTGTATGGTCTGGAGGCAATCTTGCCGATACAATGCGAAATTTCATCTCTCAAAATCACGATTGACCTATTACTCGACATTTCTGAAGAAGAAGCATGTTTCTTGGAACTTATCCATCTGTATGAAACCTGTCATGAAGCTGCATTAGCTAAGGAAGCACATAAGAAATGAATCAAGGCACAATATGATAGAAATTTCAAGCCTCGTGTTTTCTCAGAGGGAGACCTGGTCTTGCTTTATGATCAGGAAGCTAATAAACTAGGAGTAAGAAAATTTGAACTGCTTTGGATGGATCCTTATATTGTCAAGTGTATTTTGGCAAAAGGTGCCTATTAGTTGGTGGATTATTATGGAATTCCATTTTCACAGACCCAAAATGGGTTGTATATCAAACGTTACTATGCTTAATTAAGTGTAGTAAAAATCACTGTATATATGCTTTAATTGCATGTGTGTGTGTGTTAATGTGTCTTTTAGAGCTTTTATGTGGTTAAGTAATCTAGTTTGCATTTATTGCAGATGTCAGAACCTTTGGAACCATTTGTTGGTTACACTGACGGTGCTAGTCATAGTACACAGAACCTATCTTCTATAGCATGGGCCATTTTGGCTCCAAGTAGTGAGTTGGTGAGTTTTCAAGGAATTTGTATCAGTCGATCAACGAACAATATCGCTGAGTATAGTGCGTTGATCAAACTTCTCTCTGATTCCATTTTAGTTGGCATTTGCCGAATCATCTTTAGGCTAGACTTACAACTCGTCGTACTACAACTAACAAATTTTTATATTGTCCGAAACCCAAAAATTCTTCATATGTTCCTTAGAGTTCATATTTTGGAAAGACATTTTGAGTACATTCAATATCAACATATTTCCAGAAAATTTAACACATTAACCGACTCATTAGAAAACTATGTGTTACATAGACTTTTGCGACACATGTAAAAGTAAATTTTCAATTCACATCATTAGTTGAATAGGATTGCACATAATCATATATATAAAAACTCTGAAAGTAAAAATAGGTAGATGTTTTAAAAGTTTTTACAAAATTTGTGTCAAAGATGTGTTTGGTCATTTGACCTAAAAACTCAGAATGCAATGCAAAAATAATCCTAAGTAGACCCAGTGATTCTCATGATAACAGGTCACACCCTGAGCTATCATGCGCAAGAGATGCATCCAAAAGCTTGGAACACTAATAGTATGGTGTT
Source organism: Pinus taeda (assembly GCA_000404065.3). Lineage (NCBI taxonomy): Eukaryota > Viridiplantae > Streptophyta > Pinopsida > Pinales > Pinaceae > Pinus > Pinus taeda. Next base: position 166,059 of record APFE031582606.1, read on the forward strand.
GCAGCCTCATAGGTAACTTCTTGATCTAGACATCCAGAATACCAAAGGTCAACCCCTCTACATGGTCTTGCAACTCTACCAGCGTCTCAGCCAAATCCAAATCTTGGAAAACTACTCTCCCAACATTTCTCCGCGTTGGCCCACTTACCTCCTCTCAATGCCTCATAGGTTGAACGATACCCACATCTGCATACATGAGTACAATTTCAGTTTAGGATTGGAACATCAAAACACAAAAACATGTAGAAACTTGAAAATCAAAAAACATTTTGGTCAAAAACAATTTACCTATAGCACCCCATTGAGCACCCACTGGTAGACTCAACCTTGGATCTCCACAAAAATCCATCCCTGAGTATGGATGCTCCTTGATGACAATTTGTTATTGATCAAGTGAACTAAAGAATGCAGTGGGAAATGTAATTGATGACTGACCAACATGTCTAGCCATCAATTCGACCCACCGCTACATCCGTGGATCTCTAAGACCAGCTACACCCAGTGTTACATGCTGGGGTTGAATTAATGGAATTCTTTCTAAGGTAAAATCAATTAAGAGTGATCCATATCTAAATTTATTGGTCTTACCACTCTTTACCTTTGTTAGTTTCTCTTTCAATGATGAAAGTACTGCCTCACACTAATTGAATAAAGTTGGCTCAAGACACTCAAGAGCATATTGCAGATATGATCTATTCACCAGATGAAGTGTCATACTGCTTGTCAACTTTGCTATCGTGAAAAGAATTGTTATCAAAGGAAAATCACAAATATCTTTGATGATTATCTTTCTTTCCTTTATAGGCTGTGTGCCTGGCCGACAGAATTGTCGAACAGAGTCCCTCACTGTCTCCCCTCCATAGGGAGAACCTAAAAGAGATATGGGGCACCACGTCTCGATAACCCTGTAAGAAAGTAAAAGTCATTGATCACAATAGGGAAAACTTTGTCTCTTATGTGAAAATCCTGATCTATCATATCCCATGCATGAACTAGGAACTTCCATAGTTCTGATTGTTGCCCATTATGGACAACCTGAAGTATTTGAGCAACCCACAGTTTCTGAGGGCCTCAACTGTGCCTAGCTCATTTAGGGAAACCATGTCTTGTTCTTCACGCTCCCATTCTCACCAAGTAATAGACATTCTGATCCGATGAAAGCTCGAAATCAAACCATAAGCTTAGTTAGGATCATTTTCATGCAAAAAACAAGAGAAATTTTGGGTCAATTTGGTGAAACAAGTTTGTGAAACTTGCCCAGTGTAGCCCAGGAAAGGAGACACTACACTACTGTGTAGAATGCTTTCTATCTGTGTGCTTCCCAGCATAGTTTTTGACATGCAAGTTTGCCCTGATCCCAGGGCAAAAACTTCAAACCCCAGGGGCCCTAAAAACCCTAAAAACTTGCATGAAACAATAAAAGAATGACATGAAAGGAAATAGGAGGGGTAGATCTCCTACCTAGTTTAGATGGCACGAGAAATGATCCACAGAATCTTTCGTAATCAGTTGATGAAGACCGAGGTAAAAAATAGGGTCAGAGCACAAACTAAATGGTAAATTTCAAATGGTTAAAATAACATAGTAAATTCTTATTTTTATGTTTATTTCATGAACATTAAATGAGTAAACTTTAGTATTTACCTATTTTTACCAATGAAACAGGTATGTTTAATCCATTTGGTGTTTCTTTGAATATATTTACCGCTGACTTACAGAATTGGACATGCACGTTCACGAATTGTACTTTGACCATAGAGCATACTTTTATCTCTCTTTTGAGCTCTATTAAACATCGAAAAATGAACCCACTTGGAATCCTCTTTAAGCTCGTTTCAGACTCTTGAAACATGAAAAGCTTTCTGAGTGCTTGTCCTTTTTACCTCATTAATGGATTGGAAATGACATATACTCAGTATAATTTTAACCCTTTTTCGGGTTGAGATAGATTATTTATGAGAAAGGAATACATTGATCGAACATTGTCAATAGGTTCTCTCTTGTATTGTTTTATGCTTTTTCAGACTTGATTTACAAATCTACGAAAAATAACTTGTGGAGTTTTCTTTTTGTCCCTTTTCAAACTATCTAAACATGAAAAGGACTGAGTTATCATTTTTGTTAGACTCGTTAAAACATCAAATAGCGACAAACTTGTCCATCATCACAAGACCAAGTTTCACCTTCGCTAGACTCGTTAAAACATCACATAGTAACGAATTCACCCGAAGGGTGGAATTATACAACAAGCATATGTTATCCTCCTCAAGCTTGATAAAAAATAAAGAGGTACTAGTCAGCAATCACTGGTGAAAAGGGGAAAAGAGGTAATAAACCACTTTATGGTAGTAGGTCGCTCTTGAACATGACACTTTCACTTCATCATTGTGACTATTTGGATTGGGTTATCTACTTGATGGTCATCATACCTTTGTCTATTATACCATCCATTACTTTTTTTTTGGGTAAATGTTGCCAATCCATTCAGTGTCGCTGACATGTTCAAGAAAAACCACCCAATTTAAAATTCATCCTTAACAATACTCATTTTCATGACTGCCATTCCTAAACCTTGTGTCATTAGTCAAATTTTGTCTCCAAAATCATTAGACTCATTTTGTGTCATTCATGTGGGATACATTAAGGCCCTCCTGCGATGAGTCACTTCTTTTCGACATCAGCACATTATCCAAGAAGTTGACTTAGAAACACCCTTCCAGTACCTTGAAGACTGCATACATCAATGGTAGGTTTCTCGCTTCCGATGATAGGTTGTCATCACTGGCCTTTGATTGAAAGACTTCATATGGTGTTCGACATCAAAACATCCATTCACACCATGCAAAATGTATTGTAGTACCTTGAGGATCATTATCATTATTGGTGATTTCTCTCGCGTCTGTCAATGGCTTACATCATTGGCTGGTAATCAGACATTGTCTTACCATCTTCGACTTCAGATCACATATTCACATGGTTAGACTTGTACTTGAGTGAACAATTGAATGAGATAGAAGATATTGGATCTAGTTTCATCCATCCGGGCTGTGATTTCAGAATATGTACCAAATCATCTGTACAATGGCTTTACATTGATGCTCGTCCTATCATGGTTCTATATCTATAGACGACTGTCTATGTACTTGTAATGAAAGTTTATATACTGAGAATGGGTATGCCTTCCCTCAGCGATTCATGAGAAAAAATAAAAATATCATGATATTATGTATTTTAATTGATGCAAGTCACCAACCACTTTGGAACCTCCTCATCACATTGTAAAGCATATCACTCAACATCATTATTTTCGACGTCATGCTTTAGGGGGCAATTGTTACAGATCCATTTGGGCACATCACTCCCATCATTTAGATTAGTACCATTAGGGCTCATAAAACCCTAATTCAGTTACTACATGCCCTAGACAAGTCACCACATTGAATGCCTCCTTCCCTGAGAGTTTCTTACCCTGAATCCCTCTAGAAAAGCCTCCTTGAGGGACCAGTGCAGCCTCGACAAGGGAAAGTGCACTTCAGTGCAGAGCACCTACGCCCACTTTGACCTACGTTGGATGAGAATGAACCCCTAAACTACCCAATATACATCGGTGAAGCCTTGAAGCTTCACTTCTGCTTTCTGTTTATACCACAATACATACCGAGTAGTTCCCTTGAGGTATCTCAATACATGCATTTACATCTTCCAATACAACTTGGTAGACCTAACCATCGCTTGACTTAGCTAGTTAACTACATAGCACATATCTGGTTGTGTGTTCACCAAATACATGAGTAAACCCAGAAGCTACTTGTAAACATTAGCTTTCACTACTTCCACTTAAGTAGCATCCTCCTTCCTCCAGTTACGTACTAGAGGAGTCTCCATGCATTTTCTACTCTCCATGCATAATCTCTTGAGTATCGTGTCGACATACTTTCCCTAAGACAAACAATTCCCCATCACCCTACCATACTTCCATGCCAAAAATGTAATGCATGAACCCCATGTCCTTCATCTCAAACTCTCTTGCAAGGTCCTCCTTGCAAGACTTGATCAACTGATCATCACCTCTCATAATCAAATCATCAACATACAAAAATATGATCAACAATTTACCTTCCACCACTATGTTGTATAGGTTTACATCTACTTCACTCTTGGTGAAGCCCAACCTGGTGAAGTAGCTATCGATCCTAGTGTACCAAGCATGGGGTGCTTGCTTCCACCCATACAATGCCCTCTTGAGTTGGCACACATGCGACTCACGGTCGAAGGTATCAAAACCTTCAAGCTTCTCTATGTACACCTCTTCCTCAATCATGCCACTAAGGAAGGTTTCCTTTACATCCATCTAATGTATCTTCCAAACCATCTGCGTTGATAGTGCCAATATAGATCTGATCGATGAGTACCTTGCAATAAGTGAAAAGGTCTCATAATAGTCAATCCCCTCTACCTGTGAAAAGCCATAGGAAACAAACCTAGCCTAATGGTTCTCCACACTATGATCTGCAACTTAATTTACCTTTTAAAGCCATTAGGAGCTAACCACTGTATAGTCCTCTGGTCTTGGGACCACATCCCAAACACTATTATGAACTATGGAGTCATACGCCTCTACCATGTCATCAACCCAAACCGGGTACTGCACTGCTTCCTCAACGGAAGATGGCTCTGTCTCAACACATATACACATAAGGTCCATGTATCTAGTGTACTTCTAAGGTGAGCTCCTTTGTTTGTGCTAAGATGTGGGTGCTCCCACATTCTCCCATGCATCATGCAATAACCTATTAGCCTCTTTGGTGTGCTTTCTCCCATCTCTGGAGGACTCTCCCTGAGTGGATGTCTCCACTCCTGGATCCTCTTATTGTGGCTACTCGGCATCAATCTAAGGCTCCTATACCTTAGGAGCTAAAATCTTGTCAACCACGTGTAGCTCAAGCTCCCTCTCAAGGGGAACTCACATGGCCTTCTCCTCATCGAATATGACATCCTTGCAAACCACTATCATCCTACTGGTTGGAACGTACACCCAATAGTTGTGAGGTGTATCAGTGTACCCCACAGATATCCCCAACTTTGTTGTCGGCTCAAGCTTCTTCCATGCATCTTTGGTCACATGGAAATAGACCGATGCCCCAAAAATCCTAAAGTGACCAACATTTGGTCTGTTAACAAAATAAGCATCCTTTGGTGTCTTCATCATAAGAATCTGATGCGAGCTACGATTATGAAAATAAACCGTTGTGTTGCATGCCTCAGCTCATAACTATAGTGATAGGCCCTGATCATGCACCATCACTCGTTCTTCCCATACAATGCTTTTTTCTTCCTCTGGACCACCCCATTTTGTTGTGGGTTATGGAGTAGCGTCAACTCCCTTTTAATCCCTTTTCTTGCACAGATGTTCTTAAACTCATTTGAGACATACTCACCACTGTTATCACTCCTAAGAGCTTTAACATTCTTACTAGACTCTTTCTAGACTAATGCTTTAAATTCACAATTCTTTATGAAATTTTTATCCTTCTTCTGCATGAAAAATATCCAACATTTACGATAAAAGTCGTCAATGAATATAACATAATACCTATGTTTTTCCATGAATTCTATTGAGAATGGGCCACACACATATCAATGGAATCACTCTAGAATCACATCTTCTCGATTGTCTCTATCATGATAGGAAGCCTTGGTGTATTTTCCCAAAGAACACCCCTTGCATGTATCAACTTGCTCTAGCCTACCTTTGGGAAGACTAGTAGAGATCTACTGCATGATTTTCAAATCCCCATGATGCAAGTGGTCCAATCACTTGTGCCACACCTTTCCAACATCTTAGCTTTGCACTTTCTCTACTTTCATTCTCAAAGCAGAACAATCTTGTACCTCCAACTTATATAGATTCTTAACTCGAATCCCTATCTTCTTTACTTGACCGGTGGCTATGTGTCGAAGGAACGCCTTTCCTTTCGAGAAAATCGCATCCTAGCCTATATCCTCAAGCATGGTGATTGATACTAAGTTATTATTCAACCTCAGCACAAGCATAACATCCCTCAAGGTGAGAGGAGAACCCTAATCCCTCTAAAAAGTAAATGTTACCAATTCCAGAAGCACTATACCTCCCGTCGTCAGCCATCTCAATATGCATATGGAGATATTTCTCCTCTAGGTCACTGAAAATCTCCTTGTCGCCAGTCATGTAGAATGAAGCTCCATTTTCAAGGTACCATACACTACACAACATTGATGACACCATGCATGAAATGAGACTAAATTTCAACTTGAATTGAGAGGCCAAAGACTTATCCATTGCTCCTCTTGACGACTTCTTCTTGGACTTCTTGAGAAGATAATTTATAGCGAGATGGCCCAGCTTGTGACAATGAAATCCCTTAACTTTTGTCATGTATTTATTCTAACATCCATTGTGATAATTCAATTTGGAATGGGATGCCTTCCCTTTCCCTTTCCTTTCCTTACTTGCTAAGGAACAATTTTCCTCATCATTTGTCTTTAATGAGGAATTATCTGTGGTGTTCCTTCTGGTCTTCTCCTGCATCAAATCCAACCACAATCATTCCTAATGTGGAAGATTCTCCCTCCAATTGACAGATTCTTGATAGTTATTCCAACTCTTGGGAAGGCCAAGGAGATCTTGACTCACCATATCATCCTTGAAAACGGTTATTCAAACACTTCCAAGCTCATCATGACAATGACTAAACTTGGTCAAGTATTTGGAATGGTCTCGCCTTTATCCATCTTGATTTTACGAATGTTTTCTTTCAGTGCCAACTTCCTATGGTTACTGCTATTCTAGAATAGGTCTGTCAATTATTTCCACATAGCATACGAAGTTTTCTTCCGATGGAGACTTGAGACAATGTTGTCTTGAACTCCCTCAAAGGATTATCCAACTCACCTTCGCCACAAACTTCTTCCATTCTACTAGATTTTGTGCATTTGATGTTGTTGGCTTATGAATGCCTTGATCAATGAATTCCTTCAAGCCAATATCCTCCACCACAACCTCCATTATTTCCTTCTAGGCTATATAGTTCGAGTTTCCTTCCAAGGCATACTCGAGCCGCAAACCGTAGAATTCCATTTGTCGATCCCGAAGGATGTATTGCAAATTCGAATTTCACCTGTAACAAAAAATTTAAAACATCGAAATATCCTGTAGTATATTGTCTTCAGCTTCGATACCATGTAGATATTTCTACAAATCTAGCTTTAATACCATGTAGAATTTCCTATATATTCACAACTCATGTAATGTACTAAAACACAAGACAATAATCTACTCTACTCTTTAAACAATGGAAACCAAGAATCGATGAAAACAATAATTGAGAAGAGGAAGATAATCAAAGACACATAAAACATTTTTTTCTCTGGGGAAATCCACTGGTCAAAACCCTGACTATATATTGCATTAATCATAAGTCTGTGTGATAATACAAATCTTGTTCTTATAAGAAAAATTCCGCACAAGTATGATCAACTCTCTACCTCACAAGACCACACTGACCAACACTTAGCCAATTTTTGCTGCCTGTCAGGTCCCTATTTCCTTGTAGAATTCCTGAGAGGAATAGCCCATATTTAATTGGGAATTCATTCTTCCATAACTGCACAATCCAAATCTAGTTCCTCTTCTGATTGCATGCATGATCTGTACAACTCGGATCATTATACAACTGATAATACATTGTCCCTACACTCTGGTCTCAACTGGGTCTTTCTCTGAACTGACATGCATGAGTTTCTCATGAGGGGATATTCAGTTAGCTGATGTAGAATTGAGAATGCATCAGTGCACCAACTCACTACTAGACCTTTAGTAACTAGTCCCGCAAATAGTAGAACTAGTTTAACTGACCATAACTCAATCAAACTGAGTTATCTAATCACAACTCAAATAAACTCATCCTGGACCCCTAAAATTTAGGGAGAACATATACATGACTACATAAATATTTCCAGCTCGAAATTCCTAAGCTAATTAAGTCAATTAAACTTAATTAATGATTTACAAGTTGCTATGAGAATATAATTAGATTTTAATTAGTAGTTTAATTCAAGGACAAATTAAATTAGAATTTCTTGTTGTCATTTCTCAACAAGAATTGAGAAAATTATTATATTAAATGACATGGAGCTTTATATATATGATTTACATAAGTTGAAATCTATGGATATGGTTAGAATGGAATATGTATTGGCAAATATCTACATAATTCTAACCTTGAAGATTTTGAGAAAAATGCTATAATATTTACAATATTCCATTTATACATTCACCAAGACTGGCCTAAGAAAAAACAAAATTTACAAAGAATCATAATGTTACATTAAACGATGAGCAATTATTCCTCAATTTTGATTTTCCAATCTCTTGATTAACCATTAAGGCAAGGGGACATACCCCCTTTTCCCCTACCACTAAATTTCACCTTAATTTAGCATTGACACCAAATTATGTTAGAAAAAAATTACAGAAGCAATAAAGCACATAAAATATTGTGGAAACACAAACACAGTAGTGCATAAAACAAGAGAGACATAAATATACATGGTCCACTCAATTTGGGCTACGTCCACAGAGAAATAACACGCTCTTCCTTTTATATTATCCAACAAAATGAAGAGATACAACCTACAATAGATCTACTCTAATTTCCTCTTCTCTCACACAATATCCTCCCTCTTTCTCTCTCAAAATAATAATAATCTGCTTCCATTGTTGAAAGTGCAACAAAGTTTTGAAATTTTGAAACCTAATTGACAGTGGTTCCAACTACAGTAAACACATACCTTGTGGTGCTCCTCCTCTTATCTCTATCACTTTCCATATCTGCATCAACATATCCCTGTAGAACAATGTTTGAGCCTCCAAAACATAATTCTTGATTTGTGGTACCTCTGAAATATCTGATAATCCACTTCACTACCATCCAATTTACTTTTCCTATATTTTTCATATCCCTTCTTACAACTCCCATTTCATGTGCAATATCATACCTTCCACGGAACATTACATACTTTAAGCTTCAAACAGCTGATGCATATGGAACTTCACACATATAATCCATCTCTTCTTGGGTCTTGGGACACATCTCCTTACTTAGCTTGAAACAGTTAGCCAAAGGTGTACTATCTATTTGGCACTCTGCATATTAAATCATTCAAACACCTTTTCTTTGTACTCACTTTGAGACAATGTTAATTTGTGATTTTTCCTATCTCTAGTTATTCTCATACCAAAGATTTGTTTTGCAGCACCCATATCCTTCATTGCAAATGAATTTTCCAATTTTCCTTTGAGCACATTTATTTGCTGGACATTAGACTCTACAACAAGCATGCCATCTACATATAATAGTAATATAATATAACTTCCATCATTTTTCGTTTTAAGATAAACATAATGGTCAGAGTGACATCTAGTATAAACTTGTTCAGATATAAACCTGTCAAATTTTATATACCAATACATTGGATCCTATTTTAAGCCAATCAAGATCTTCTTCAATTTTCACACTAATTTCTCCTTCCCTCTGACCTCATACCCTTGTGGTTGTTGCATATATATTTCTTCCTCCAAAATTCCAAATCCCTATGGAGAAAGGATGTCCTTACACCTAGCTGCTCAAGATGAAAATATTTTGTCCCCATTAGACTTAAAATAGTTCTGATTGGAGTCCTTTTAACAATAGAAGAAAAAAATCATCAAAGTCTATACCTTTCTCTTGTCCAAACCGCTTTACCACAAGTCTAGCTTTATACCTTTGTTTACCTCCATCTTCTTCCTTCGACCTGTAAACCCATTTATTATGAAATTTTGTTTACCTAGAGGAAGCTTGAGTAAGTCCCAAGTATGGTTATGCATCAAGGAGTCCATCTCTTCTTCCATGGCTTCCTTCCGCTTCTTCCTAGTTTCTACCTGTATTGCTTCTCCATATATTTCTGGTTCACCAAAATCAGTCAAAAATACATAGTATAATGAGGGAGAGTATCATTCAGCAGGTGTACCTATCCTACTGGATCTTTTGACACCATTTTCAGGTGTCTGAGGTATCTATTGTTGTTGTTGTTGTGGCTGCTAATCATTATGATTTTCAGATAGCTTTACTTTTTTTGTGATCTCGTCAAGCACTGCGTATTATTTGTTTTCCTTTCCCTATTTCTTTTCCCATATATGATCCTTATACAAGACCTTTCCATTGAATATGACATATCTTCTCCTAGTGCTTTTGTGATTTTCAAAATAATATAAGAGATAACCAAAATCATTAACACCATATCCAATAAAGTTACATTTCATTGATTTGTCCTTAAGATTTGTTCTTTTCTTCATTGATGTGGACAAAGTCTTCACAACCGAAAGTCTTTAAAAATCATTAGTTTACCTTTTTACCTGTCCATGCCTCCTATGGAATACCACCATTAACGGAACTTGAAGGCCTTTGTTTATTAAATAAACAACAATATCTACAACATCTACTCAGAATTATTAGGGCGATCCTGCATGTAATCTCACGCACCTTGCACACTCCATGATTCTCCTATTCATCCTTTCTGACACATCATGTTCTTATGGTGTTCCTGGAACTGTGTTTTCTCTATGAATTCCATGCTTTGAACAGTATTTATCAAACTCTTTTCTACATTATTCACCTCCATTGTCTGATATGAGACAATGCAACTTATTTCTTGTCTCATTATCAACCAAAGCTTTCCATTTCTTAAAAGTATCAATACATCAGATTTATTCCGAATACGATAAATCCATGTTATCCTAGTTTAATCCTCAATAAAAGTAACATAATAGTGAGAGCCACCGAGAGATGATACCTGCGAAAGTCCCCATACATATGCATGTGCAAGATCTATTTTTTCGCTCTTCTTTTCATTCCCAACTCTAAGAAATCTAACTCATATTTTCCATAAAGACATTTTTCACATAAATCATCAACATGCTTCAAACCTAGAAACAAATTTCTTGAGTGAAGGATATGCATCCATTTCTCACTCATGTGCCAAAGCCCATGATGCCGCAATGTTGTATATGCTCATGTGGAGGTTAAAACATTAACAAAATCAGAAATACCATTGTATAAATACAATGTACATAATTTTTCTCCTTTTGCTATTATCAAGGCTCCTTTAGTGACCTTCCAGGTTTTTTTTTAATGTAGTTACACAACCTTCACCACCTAATTTCCCTGTTGAAATTAGATTTTTCTTTAGATCTGGAAAATGACTTACCTTCTTCAATAGCCATTGGTTTCCATTTTTCTTCTTTATAAAAATATTACCCATTCTAATGATTTTATAGGGTTTATCATCACCCAAACAAACGTTTCTAAAATATCCTTGAACATAGTAATGAAAATGTTTCCTATTAGGTGTGGCATGGAATGAATCCCTTGAATCTACCACCGAGACATGAATAATATTATCTAATGAAAGAATCAAATAATATCGCAACATATCACCTGTCACATTCACTTCATGATTATGCTTTTGTTTTCCATCACCTTCTTTTCCCTTCCGATATTTGCAGTCTTTCTTTAGGTGTCCTTTCTTCTCACATTTCCAACACACTATCCCTGATCTATATTTGGATATACCTTTTCTTGACTTACTGCAATTTCCTGGGCTCCTTCCTCTTTCCATTTTTCTTCCCCTAGAATATGATGATCCGTAAACTATCTTGGATATTCCACTGGAAAATTCATCACAACAAATATGATAATATTATATTAAAAATATGAGTTTCTACACGATTACAATTTTATTAAAGTTTAAGATCTGTAAATTTAACTGTAATTAGTGCATGCATGTGAATGTAAATTATGAATAAAAATAGACAATGAAAAAATAAGCTCATGCACACACATAATACTCAAAATATTCTCTGGGAAACACTTTAGGGAGAAAACCAAGCTGGAAGGTTAGGCTGCTTCGCTCTCTTTCTGTGTCTGAAAATATGGATATAGGTTCAAAGAAGTAAGGCCTATGGCCCATGGGATGATACAATGCATAAATCCTCTATGTTTTCTCTACCTCTTATCCATCTTGGCTATCTTTTCTCAACTATGGAACACAATTCTCTTGAAATAATGGAACGCCTCTTCCTCCTAATGACCCGATTATAACAAAGCCCGATAGCCTACTAGTGGTTAAGTTTAATGACATAAAATATTAACTAGAGTTACAATATAGATTCTTATAGAGTCTTTTACATCAAAAACATGTGGATGGCCCCTTTTCCATTAATAATTGGGGGTGACGTGACATCCTCGTGAATTATAGGTGTGAAAACAAGAAGGTCAACTTCTGAGTGACATAAATTTTGTATACGGACTCTGATTGATGCACTTCTTATGCCATTTAAAAGATATTTGTGTGTAAAACAAAATGAAAAGGTGAATGCCAAAGAAATAAATTTTTACTCCTAAAAGAATTTATTTGATGCCTAAACCTTCTCTCGAAAGGTTTTGGACCTCGTTTCGCCAAACTGGGTCTCGCCGGTAAAAACACTCCCATGAGGTGATTCCTCCACTTTTAAACACTCTGAATGCATTGAGATGGATGATAGACAATATAATGATCCAATATGGATCATCTGCAATCAAATCATTGCTTGATGTCTTATGAGATCTTTTCCATCACATTTCGTCACTATGGATGGCACCAACAACATCATCAAATTTTAAAGTACTAGATCCAAAGACAGAGTTACTAATACACATAAATAAGCCATTCCAAATTTCTGGCAATGAGTATAGAAATAACAAAGCCCTAAATTCATCATAAAAATTACCCCTACATAACTTAACTAACCGGTAACCATGTTAAATTCATTTAAATGATCAACAATAGATCCACCTTCTGACATCTTCAGGTTAAATAGATGCTTCATAAGAAATGCCTTATTTGACGATGGGGTTTTTTCATACAGTTTGGCCAATACTTCCATTAAACCTTCTATTTTTATTTCCTTTGAAATGTTGAATGCCACCAATGTTGCCAAACACAATCGTATTGTTCCTAGTGCCTTTCTATCAAGAAGATGTCATTCCATCATACTTATTGGCTTCTTTGATTTTTTTCTCAATGGTAGGTAAATATATTTCTAATATAGATAATATTCCACCTACATCTTCCACAACTAGTAGTTTTGGCCTTTGACTTTTCCAACCCTAAATCTACCATATTCTATCATTGCTCCCACTCGAACTAGGAACCCTTCTCTCCTTAGTTTTTACCACCCAAATAGACCTCTAACACTGATACCAGTTGTTAGAAAATAGTTAATGGAGCAATGAAACACATAAAATATTGTGGAAACACAAACACATAAACACATAAGAAAAGAGAGACACAGATATATGTGCTTCACCAAACTTGGGCTATGTCCATGGAGAAACATCTAGTTTTTCCTTTTATAATATCCAACAAAATGAAGAGATATAACCTACACAATATCTACTATAATTTCCTCTTTGTTCTCACGGAGTCTCATCTCTCTTTTTCACTCAAAATAATAATACATAACCGCAATACAATTAAGTCATATAAACCATGGGTTGCCTTCTAGGGGAAAAAACCCTAAATTAACATAACTTCTATCATCAGATCAATTGCCTAATGAGAAACCCATATTGACTACCAAATTACAATGTTTTACAAGGTAAATAGTTATGAACAAGGATCTAATGTAGCTGAAAAAAAAAGAACCTTTGAACAATCAGAAAGATAATTAGGCTCCACACCCAATAAATTAGCCATGTGATTAGTCTTAGATTTGTTTGATCTAAGAACATGGAGACATTACTTCTCAGGGATAGATTGATACAAATGAAAATTTTTCTTGAATACCTTTAACTTTGTATTTGAGGGGAGTGATCCGAAATATAAATGGTGAATTATATTTAAGGAGTCACAAAAAACAATCACTTCCTAAATTCCTAGAATTCATAATTTTCCATCAACCCTACTACAAGGTACAGACTTCAAAAACATTTTCAAAAGTGTGACCTAAACATGAAGCATACCTATGTTCTTCTTGTTTCTCAAGAAAAAAACAATAAGCATCCCCAATTTTTCCATCCCTAAATGTAAATTTTAATGTTATTGATGGAATATGCTTGATTATCTTTTAATCTGAAAAGTATAAGAAATGTAATATATATATAATATATATATATATATATATATATATATATATATATATATATAATATATATATAACGGATTTATATTTATTTTTGAATTTTAGAAAATCATTGTATTAATTTTTTTTGGGTTAACAAAAATCTCTCTAATTATGTTTATATAACATTCCTTATAACAAGGAAAATGTAAATGTTTATTTAAATAAAAATGAAATTTATAAAATATAAATCCATTATATGTCAATTTTATATCAAACACTAAAGGAAATTATACCTCCTTCATATTAAATTAAGAAATATGTTTTTTTTTAGTTTTGCAAATTCAACCTTCAACATTCCAAATGCATCTCAAAGTTGTTTTTGATCCACCACTTAAATAGTCCTCGAATATTAAACATTACATTGTTGCTTAACATACAAAATTGCATTTCAAATATATAACCAAACTTTAATAGATATACACATCCAAGTATTTTATTGTTTAAAAATGCAAGACACTCCACAACCACTCTTTATTCACTCAGCATGGATAAAGAATTTGTTTGCCAACTAGACCGAGTTTGGATTAGAATAACAGTCTCATACAACTATTGCAAATTTCAATTGTATACTTTTAATAAGTCATTTCAATAAATATATATCCCTACTCTAAGACAATGCTTCATAAAGCAAACTACACTTTTCATTTCAAACCTTGGCTTAAATTTACCAACCTACATATCTACCAAAGTTCAAGAGTTTGAATATTAAGGATTCACATTGAGCTTGACATATTTTGGGTTTTAATGGTTCTTCTTTTACCTTGGTATGATTTATCTCAAATGCAATCATAAGATTTTTATTTTGCAACATATATGAACATTTATGGTCTTATCTTAAACAAAAACATGTTTTAGAGCCATTTTTATCAAGTGATACAATTGTATGTTTTATACATACCAATTTTTTGGCTTGATCTGGATTGGATCATTATATTATTTGTCATCCATCTCTATTCTTTCAAAGTGGAATAAGTGGAGGAATCGGCTCTCAAAACCATTTTTACGAGTGGGTCCTAGTTTGGAAAAACATGATCTGAATCCTTTGGGGAGCATTTTGAGGAATCAAAAGGCATTTTTTGGGGGTAAAATTTTGTCGCATTAGCGTTGAACTTTGTTTCCTATTCTACACATAGAGACCCTTCTAATGGCATAAGGATTGCATCAATCAGAGTCTGTATGCAAAATTTATGCCATTCAGAAGTTGACCTTCTTGTTTTCACCATCATAATTCAACATGATGCCATGTCACCCACATTATTGATGAAAAAGGGGCTAGCCAAATCATTATGATGAAGAAAAATCTAGAATAGTCTATATCATAACTGTTGGCTTGATGGGCCCTGACCCAGGTTCAGTGTTAGTCAGCTAAGCAAATCCCTACACGACTAGCCCTTTTGGCATCAGTCTGTGGAGTATGGACCAAAGTCTCACCCGAAGTTGTATGGGGGATGCAGTAACCAAGTTTCCACACCCTGAGATGGTCGTGATGTCAACTTTATGCCTTAAACCCTTCCTTTGTGCAGACCAATAAGCCTTTAGCGCTTATCGATGTACTTTCTATTCCGTCTCTTAGAACCTGTGTGAAGGTAGATGATCATCCTTCACACAACTCTAAATGATGAGTCAGGCCTTTACGCACCTTTGTAAATATGCTACTGTATAAGTTCCCAAATTATCTCAAGTGTGCACCAACTTTATCTCAAGTGTGCACCATTCCCAACCGGCCCCCAACAAAAACATGGTGACTCACTCTCAAGTCACTCTGCTGTCGCAGAGTGACTACATTGGATCCTATTTTAAGACATTCAAGATCTTCTTCAATTTGCACACTAATTTCTCCTTCCCTCTGACCTCATACCCTTGTGGTTGTTGCATATATATTTCTTCCTCCAAAATTCCAAATCCCTATGGAGAAAGGATGTCGTTACACCTAGCTACTCAAGATGAAAATATTTTTTCCCCATTAGACTTAAAATAGTTCTGATTGGAGTCCTTTTAACAATAGGAGAAAAAAATCATCAAAGTCTATACCTTTCTCTTGTGCAAACCGCTTCACCACAAGTCTAGCTTTATACCTTTGTTTACCTCCATCTTCTTCCTTCGACTTGTAAACCCATTTATTATGCAATTTTGTTTACCTAGAGGAAGCTTGAGTAAGTCCCAAGTATGCTTATGCATCAAGGAGTCCATCTCTTCTTGCATGGCTTCCTTCCGCTTCTTCCTAGTTTCTACCTGTATTGCTTCTCCATATCTTTCTGGTTCACCAGAATCATTCAACAATTCATAGTATAATGAGGGAGAGTATCATTCAGCAGGTGTACCTATCCTACTGGATCTTTTGACACCATTTTCAGGTGTCTGAGGTATCTATTGTTGTTGTTGTTGTGGCTGCTAATCATTATGATTTTCAGACAGCTTTACTTTTTTTGTGATCTCATGAAGCACTGCGTATTCTTTGTTTTCCCTTTCCTTTTTCTTTTCCCATAAATGATCCTTATACAAGACCTTTTCATTGAATATGACATATCTTCTCCTAGTGATTTTGTGATTTTCAAAATAATATAAGAGATAACCAAAATCATTAACACCATATCCAATAAAGTTACATTTCATTGATTCGTCCTTAAGATTTGTTCTTTTCTTCATTGATGTGGACAAAGTCTTCACAACCGAAAGTCTTTAAAAATAATTAGTTTACCTTTTTACCTGTCCATGCCTCCAATGGAATACCATCATTAAAGGAACTTGAAGGCCCTTTGTTTATTAAATAAAAAACAATATCTACAACATCTACTCAGAATTATTAGGGCAATCCTTCATGTAATCTCACACACCTTGCGCACTCCATGATTCTCCTATTCATCCTTTCTGACACATCATTTTCTTATGGTGTTCCTGGAACTGTGTTTTCTCTATGAATTCCATGCTCTGAACAGTATTTATCAAACTCTTTTCTACATTATTCACCTCCATTGTCTGATATGAGACAATGCAACTTATTTCTTTTCTCATTATCAACCAAAGCTTTTCATTTCTTAAAAGTATCAAATACATCAGATTTATTCCGAATACGATAAATCCATGTTATCCTAGTTTAATCCTCAATAAAAGTAACATAATAGTGAGAGCCACCGAGAGATGATACCTTCGAAAGTCCCCATAGATATGCATGTGCAATATCTAATTTTTCGCTCTTCTTTTCATTCCCAACTCTAAGAAATCTAACTCATATTTTCCATAAACACAATTTTCACATAAATCATCAACATGCTTCAAACCTAGAAACAAATTTCTTGAGTGAAGGATATGCATCCATTTCTCACTCATGTGCCAAAGCCCATGATGCCACAATGTTGTATATGCTCCTGTGGAGGTTAAAACATTAACAAAATCACAAATACCATTGTATAAATACAATGTACCAAATTTTTCTCCTTTTGCTATTATCAAGGCTCCTTTAGTGACCTTCCATGTTTTTTTTTAATGTAGTTACAGAACCTTCACCACCTAATTTCCCTGTTGAAATTAGATTTTTCTTTAGATATGGAAAATGAGTAACCTTCTTCAATAGCCATTGGTTTCCATTTTGCTTCTTTATAAAAATATTACCCATTCTAATGATTTTATAGGGTTTATCATCACCCAAATAAAGATTTCTAAAATATCCTTGAACATAGTAATGAAAATGTTTCCTATTAGGTGTGGCATGGAATGAATCCCTTGAATCTACCACGGAGACATGAATAATATTATCTAATGAAAGAATCAAATAATATCGCAGCATATCACCTGTCACATTCACTTCATGATTATGCTTTTGTTTTCCATCACCTTCTTTTCCCTTCCGATATTTGCAGTCTTTCTTTAGGTGTCCTTTCTTCTCACATTTCCAAGACACTATCCCTGATCTATATTTGGATCTACCTTTTCTTGACTTACTGCAATTTCCTGGGCTCCTTCCTCTTTCCATTTTTCTTCCCCTAGACTATGATGATCAGATAAACTATCTTGGATATTCCACTGGAAAATTCATCACAACAAATATGATAATATTATACTAAAAATATGAGTTTCTACACGATTACAATTTTATTAAAGTTTAAGATCTGTAAATTTAACTGTAATTAGTGCATGCATGTGAATGTAAATTATGAATAAAAATATACAATGAAAAAATAAGCTCATGCACACATATAATACTCAAAATATTCTCTGGGAAACCCTTTAGGGAGAAAACCAAGCTGGAAGGTTAGGCTGCTTCGCTCTCTTTCTTTGTCTGAAAATATGGATATAGGTTCAAAGAAGTAAGGCCTATGGCCCATGGGATGATACAATGCATAAATCCTCTATGTTTGCTCTACCTCTTATCCCTCTTGGTTATCTTTTCTCAACTATGGAACACAATTCTCTTGAAATAATGGAATGCCTCTTCCTCCTAATGACCCGATTATAACAAAGCCTGATAGCCTACTAGTGGCTAAGTTTGATGACATAAAATATTAACTAGAGTTACAATATAGACTCTTATAGAGTCTTTTACATCAAAAACATGTGGATGGCCCCTTTTTCTTGAATAATTGGGGGTGACGTGACATCCTCATGAATTATAGGTGTGAAAACAATAAGGTCAACTTCTGAGTGACATAAATTTTGTATACGGACTCTGATTGATGCACTTCTTATGCCATTTAAAAGATATTTGTGTGTAAAACAAAATGAAAAGGTGCATGCCAAAGAAATAAATTTTTACTCCTAAAAAAATTTATTTGATGCCTAAACCTTCTCTCGAAAGCTTTCAGACCTCGTTTCGCCAAACTGGGTCTCACTGGTAAAAACACTCCCATGAGGTGATTCCTCCACTTTTAAACACTCTGAATGCATTAAGATGGATGAAAGACAATATAATGATCCAATATGGATCATATTTAATCAAATCATTGCTTGATGTCTTATGAGATCTTTTCCATCACATTTCCTCACTATGGAAGACACCAACAACATCATCAAATTTTAAAGTACTAGATCCAAAGACAGAGTTACTAATACACATAACTAATCCATTCCAAATTTCTGGCAATGAGTATAGAAATAACAAAGCCCTAAATTCATCATAAAAAAATTACCCCTACATAACTTAACTGACTAGTAACCATGTTAAATTCATTTAAATGATCAACAATAGATCCACCTTCTGACATCTTCATGTTAAATAGATGCTTCATAAGAAATGCCTTATTTGACGTTGGGGTTTTTTCATATAGTTTGGCCAATACTGCCACTAAACCTTCTATTTTTATTTCCTTTGAAATGTTGAATGCCACCAATGTTGCCAAACACAGTCGTATTGTTCCTAGTGCCTTTCTATCAAGAAGATGACATTCCATCATACTTATTGGCTTCTTTGATTTTTTGCTCAATGGTAGGTAAAGATATTTCTAATATAGATAATCTTCCACCTACATCTTCCACAACTAGTAGTTTTGGCCTTTGACTTTTCCAACCCTAAATCTACCATATTCTATCATTGCTCCCACTCGAACTAGGAACCCTTCTCTCCTTAGTTTTTACCACCCAAATAGACCTCTAACACGGATACCAGTTGTTAGAAAATAGTTAATGGAGCAATGAAACACATAAAATATTGTGGAAACACAAACACATAAACACATAAGAAAAGAGAGACACAGATATATGTGCTTCACCAAACTTGGGCTATGTCCATGGAGAAACATCTAGTTTTTCCTTTTATAATATCCAACAAAATGAAGAGATATAACCTACACAATATCTACTATAATTTCCTCTTTGTTCTCACGGAGTCTCATCTCTCTTTCTCACTCAAAATAATAATACATAGCCGCAATACAATTCAGTCATATAAACCATGGGTTGCCTTCTAGGGAAAAACACCCTAAATTAACATAACTTCTATCATCAGATCATTTGCCTAATGAGCAACCCATATTGACTACCAAATTACAATTTTTTACAAGGTAAATAGTTATGAACAAGGATCTAATGTAGCTCAAAAAAAAAAGAACCTTTGAACAATCAGAAAGATAATCAGGCTCCACACCCAATAAATTAGCCATGTGATTAGTCTTAGATTTTTTTGATCTAAGAACATGGAGACATTACTTCTCAGGGATAGATTGATACAAATGAAAACTTTTCTTGAATACCTTTAACTTTGTATTTGAGGGGAGTGATCCGAAATATAAATGGTGAATTATATTTAAGGAGTCACAAAAAACAATCACTTCCTAAATTCCCAGAATTCATAATTTTCCATCAACCCTACTATAAGGTACAGACTTCAAAAACATTTTCAAAAGTGTGACCTAAACACGAAGCATACCTATGTTCTTCTTGTTTCTCAAGAAAAAAAACAATAAGCATCCCCAATTTTTCCACCCCTAAATGTAAATTTTAATGTTATTGATGAAATATGCTTGATTATCTTTTAATCTGAAAAGTATAAGAAATGTAATATATATATTTTATATATATATATATATATATATATTATATATATATATATATATATTATATTATATATATATACTAATACAGATTTTATATTTATTTTTGAATTTTAGAAAATCATTATATATTAATTTTTTGGTTAACAAGGGTCTCTATTATGTTTATATAACATTCCTTATACAAGGAAAATGTAAATGTTTATTTAAATAAAAATGAAATTTATAAAATATAAATCCATTATATGTCAATTTTATATCAAACACTAAAGGAAATTATACCTCCTTCATATTAAATTAAGAAATATTTTTTTTTTTAGTTTTGCAAATTCAACCTTCAACCTTCCAAATGCATCTCAAAGTTGTTTTTGATCCACCACTTAAATAGTCCTAGAATATTAAACATTACATTGTTGCTTAACATACAAAATTGCATTTCAAATATATAACCAATCTTTAATAGATATACACATCCAAGTATTTTATTGTTTAAAAATGCAAGACACTCCACAACCACTCTTTATTCACTCAGCATGGATAAAGAATTTGTTTTCCAACTAGACCGAGTTTGGAATATAATAACAGTCTCATACAACTATTGCGAA
The DNA here is from genome assembly GCA_000404065.3 of Pinus taeda. Lineage (NCBI taxonomy): Eukaryota > Viridiplantae > Streptophyta > Pinopsida > Pinales > Pinaceae > Pinus > Pinus taeda. The sequence continues at coordinate 187,385 of APFE031582606.1, forward strand.
TTTCAATTGTATACTTTTAATAAGTCATTTCAATAAATATATATCCCTACTCTGAGACAATGCTTCATAAAGCAAACTACACTTTTCATTTCAAACCCTGTCTTAAATTTACCAACCTACATATCTACCAAAGTTCAAGAGTTTGAATATTAAGGATTCACATTGAGCTTGACATATTTTGGGTTTTAATGGTTCTTCTTTTACCTTGGTATGATTTATCTCAAATGCAATCATAAGATGTTTATTTGCAACATATATGAACATTTATGGTCTTATCTTAAACAAAAACATGTTTTAGAGCCATTTTTATCAAGTGATACAATTGTATGTTTTATACATACTAATTTTTTGGCTTAATTTGGATTGGATCATTATATTATTTGTCATCTATCTCTATGCTTTCAAAGTGGAATAAGTGGAGGAATCAACTCTCAAAACCATTTTTACCGGTGGGTGCTAGTTTGGAAAAACATGGTCTAAATCCTTTGGGGAGCATTTTGAGGAATCAAAAGACATTTTTTGGGGGTAAAATTTTGTCGCATTAGCGTTGAACTTTGTTTCCTATTCTACACGTAGAGACCCTTCTAATGGCATAAGGATTGCGTCAATCAAAGTCTGTATGAAAAATTTATGCCATTCAGAAGTTGACCTTCTTGTTTTCACCATCATAATTCAGCATGATGCCACGTAACCCACATTATTGATGAAAAAGGGGCTAGCCAAATCATTATGATGAAGAAAAATCTAGAATAGTCTATATCATAACTGTTGGCTTGATGGGCCCTGACCCAGGTTCAGTGTTAGTCAGCCAAGCAAAAACCTACACGACTAGCCCTTTTGGCATTAGTCTGTGGAGTATGGACCAAAGTCTCACCCGAAGTTGTATGGGGGATGTAGTAACCAAGTTTCCACACCCTGAGATGGTCGCGATGTCAACTTTATGCCTTAAACCCTTCCTTTGTGCAGATCAATAAGCCTTTAGCACTTATTGATGTACTTTCTATTCCGTCTCTTAGAGCCTGTGTGAAGGTAGATGATCATCCTTCACACAACTCTAAATGATGAGTCAGGCCTTTACGCACCTTTGTAAATATGCTAATGTATAATTTCCCAAATTATCTCAAGTGTGCACCAAATTATCTCAAGTGTGCACCATTCCCAACCGGCCCCCAACAAAAACATGGTGACTCACCCTCAAGTCACTCTGTTGTCACAGAGATCTTGCCGCGAAGACCTCCCATCTTGACTTGGACAACTGCTACCTCGACGGTGCACTGTGTTTCCGCCTACTTCATCTCCTTGACCAACTGCTCTATCGCTAGCCTTGCGTTGTTTGACTTAATATTCTACTGAGTCTCTTACAGATTAGCCAACTTTCCTTCAATAGTGGCCATGATCAAGTAGGCCTCCTCCAACCAAGGCTTCAAGGGAGCCTTCAGCACGACTTCCTTGTGCTGAGCTGCATCTACCTACTCTCTCAATGCCTTGGCCTACTATAACTTAGCTAACCTCTGCGTGATGGCAACAATGCATGTTTTCGCTTTGAATTCATCGTAGCGCTACTGCAGCTCCTACGATTTTGTTTCCAGCCGCTATACAGTAGGATCTTCTTACAGGCAAGTAACTACTTCGAGCGACTACTTGAAAATCGTGGTACAATCCTTCACTGTGCTCTCTACTGCTGCTACTACGTCTTTCACAATGGTCTCGCACTGCTCTATGATCTCTAGCAGAGTTGAAGGTTGGGACTTCAACTGCAACTTTGCAATTTTGAGGTTCAGCTCTAGCTAAACCTTTGCCAATTCAGTTCATGTGTCATGCACTCCAGTGGCGAGATTCTGAACCCTCACATATATTAGCTTAGCCTCAGGAATGCCCAGCTCCCCAACAGTCTTACATGCCTCATCCATGACTGTGGAAATGCACTGGTTCTTACATGTAATGTCTTTTACAAGTTTAAAGGCAGAGTCTCTCTACATGGTTAGTTGGGCATTGTTGACCTTCTGTTCACTAATCACCTACAACGCATGCTATTCATGGGCCCGAAGTTCCGTGATCATGCCATCGAGCAAAAGGTGAAGCACCTCATTCGGAAGCGTGGCTAGTTTGAGTCCAAATATCTTGAGGACACTCACAGAAGGTCTGTCAGCTTCAGTATTTGTTGCCAGTGCTCCATTTGGAAACATTATTTCTTGGGGATCCCTTATGGCAGCATCGTTGTGGCTTCTAAGGTGCTAGGCACAAAATTAGTTGACATCACGTTGTTCTGTATCTGTGATGCATGGATTTGCATCTTACATAGACCCATTTGTATATTAGCCAATGCCTGCTATTGTTGCTGCTCAAACTGCTGCAGGAGTTCCGCGGTGGCATCCCGCACTGTATCACCTATGTCATTTAAATTCCCCTCTATTAGTGTGATCGGGTCTAGAGACGTCTTGATAGCATTGGACTTCTTCCATGGCCCTACTTTCTCTAGATCTTTGGTGTGCTTAGTGTAGAATAGAGTTGTCTCTAGGTCCACTCCTCCCTGCTCTGTCTGATCATCTTCTTCCTCGATCTCCGAGGAAGGTGAATTCTAACTTTGGTCAGAGTTGCACTCCTCTTCGCCTTCCTATAAACCTGACTGCTACCCGACAGTGCGCTCTGCCTTGGCCTTGTCATCGGCCTCCTTTTTCCTCTTCGCGACCAGCTGTTCCATCTTTAGCTTGGCTTCTTCCTTCTTCTGCTATGTGGCAGCCTTGCTAGATCCTGTTGTCGAGTCCATGGAATTGTGCCAATCTATTAGCGAGTACTGGAGGACTCCTGCAATTGCGTCATCTGTGGCCATGTATGGCAACTCATTCCATTTCTACTCAGAGTCCTTCAACGCCCATATTGAGACATGGTGGACGTCAACATTGAATTCCACGTACTCCAGCAACTTCTCAAAATTTGTAGGTGTCAACCACGGCTTGCGGTTACTGGCCATATGGATGCTAATCTCCATCAAGATGTAGAATAATTTTTTGTACTTGATCTGCTCAAGATCCTTCATCTCCCATAATGAAGCGAATTCGTTATCTCTGGTAGGTCTGGCATGACCGAAGGAAATTGGCTATCTTTAGGTAGCTCCCACACAACCAGCACTATGGACAACAATAGCCAGGCATAATGGAAATTCCTATTGCGATCTTGTGCCTCGTGGCAGTTTGCGAGGAACTGACTGTAGAGGTAGCATGCCTAGTTAAATTGAACTCCCTCTGCATACTAGGCCACCAAAGTTATCACTGGTGCCGACACTTCATCTGCATGATACTTTTGCATGACTTTCCTTTCCAAGATTTGCATCACCACTTTGACCGCAGGGTTAGAGATACTTGAAATGGCATAGCTGGATGACTTCTTTATGATCTCAAATTCTTCCTTCATCACCTCGGCAAGCACACGCTCTCTGACCTTTCCACCAAAATGCATGGCTGGATTTTATCCTATCTACGGCAGCTACATGATCCAATGGATCAGCATGTTAGTGTTGGGTATTGGCTCCTCTAGCCACTGACACCCATCGTGCACAAAGCACATCAGCTGCTTGATCACTACCATTGTGATAGGTGCGCGGTTGTAATGTGACACCCATAGCAGGTTTAGAAGGCCTTACTTGTCCACGCCTTTCAGCCACTTCCTTAGCTCTAAAGCGGTCACTTCATCATTTTTGTGGAAGACACCATGCATGAATTGGTCTGTCACTAAATAAGGGAATCACTTCGTGTCAGCTAAGTCCTAGTCTTCTAACTTCAAAACGGGGACATGCCTTGTTATCACTTAGATGTTTTCCCTAGAAGTTATCAAAGAAGGAATAGTCTGAGGTAACCACAAACCTAATCTTTTAGACTCAGGTTCTAGCCAACCTAAGTCCAAAGAGGGCTCTCTCTTTATAATTTAGCTTTGTTTTGGGTATGATTTCAAGCTAGTTCTTAGTGCTTATGATTGTTTTGTTTTGATTGGGTGGTGGAATTAAGAAAACAGATGGGTAGAGCAAGTATATAGGCCATTGGGCTATGGAGTCTATCAAGAGTGGTTGAACTAGATCTCATCAATCACTAAGGTAAGAGTTCACAGGGCAAGCTAGCACAACAAAAGCAAATCTAGAGGTTCAAATGGATGAGGTATTCCTAACTAGGGCAAAGGGCAATGAAGGATCCTTAACTGGGATTAAGATGAAGAAAGGAAGGATGATCATTAGCAAAGGGAAATGAAGAATCCTTTACTATGGACCAAAGGGGGGGTAAACTATGGAACTAAGGGAGTAATTAAGAATTCCTAGACCAAGACAGTTTAGTAGAAAACATATGGAAAGCAAATAATTAAAACCGAGAGCATTTAAGCTAATTCTAATGATATCATTCCTTGTTTACTTTTAGATTTTTTAAGAGACACATATGAATATTTATAACGTGAAGAGAAAAACAATATTTAAACATGAAGAGATAATACTTATTTGTTCCAACTGTGCACAAGAATCCAATGAAATGTCCTCAGCTTTATTTCATATCTAGCAAAACTAGTCCAGTCTTGACTACAATAGCTCCTTAGCTCAAAATAAAATGTCTACAGAAATGTATTTTAATCCACACTAATTACTTCAAAATATGATGTATTTATGAAAAATATGTTACAAAATATCTCATAACAAGATGATAATTATTTTAGGATACCAAAAATATCTTCAACACGAAGATAGAGACAGATGGAGAACTGTCTTCTTGTTGTCCCTTTTACTATGACTGTGCTGGCTATTGTAATTCATATTTTCTATTTCATTTGCTTTATTATTGTGTGCTGGAATCACTTTCTATCTTATACCTACTGATACTCTTTACCTGTTCTACTTTGACTCTGTCTTACTTGTTTTACCATGTAGATTTACTGCAATAACTTTATAGTAAATCGGTCAGTTTTGTCCACCATTCACTGTCAGGTAATTTCAACCTGATAATTTTTCTGTATATCTCATCAGCTTCTGTATACTTAGAAAAATTTGGATTTCTGGTAAACAAGTGCTTGACCTCATGCTTTATGTAAAATAGATTTTCAATACTATCATATAATACCTTTCTAGTGGGCAAAGACTTAACCCCTAAAGTACTAGCTTGGCTTCTGGCTAGCTTGTTTAGTATTTCAATATAATCCTTTTAAGTCACCGACTTGTCATTTATTACCATAGGATTGGGAAGTCCTTTTTCTCTCAAGATGCCATATTTTTTCGTAAAACTATCAATGTCTGCTTGGATGCTTTGACACCTTTTCTCGAAATTGAGCACCAGGTTCCTTTTGGTGAGAACCTTCTTTATTTCTATGATGGTTGCTATTCTGTCATCTATTTCTAGTTCATCAAGATTGTACTTATTATTGCTATTCAAAAATGTGATCAATAGGTTGGCCACTTTAGGCATATCTCCTGGTTCTTCTCTTGTCTTGTGGACTGCTTCTTTAGCCACTTTCACTAGTTTAGTTTGTTCAAAAGTAACTTGAATAGAAGGCCAAACATCATTGATGAAATCAATGATGTTGGCCCAAAGAATTTATTTCATGTCTCCCAATGGCTCTTGTAATGTCAAATCCTTTTCAAGGGCTTTTAAACTTACTCCCATTCTTTGGTTCTTTTGAACTTCTTCCTTTTGTTGTATGTATGCAAGTTTGTAATTAGTTCCCAAACTTGATACCTGTTCTCTACGTTTGTTGAGCTCAGTAGCATGGATGCTCATTTCTTCCATGGCTTTTACCAATTCATCTGTTTGTTCTGTGGAAGTACCTTCACTTGTAGATGCCCCTGTGCCTGTTGATGTACCTGTTACTGGCAAAGCTGTAGCTGGTGGAACTGTGGGTGCTAAGGCAACAACCAATGCGGAGGGTATTGCTGCAGAAACTGTAGGAATTACAGTTTGAGGAGTGGTGGCCAACTCACTCTATTTTGGTTGTATCAAATTATCTAAATCTTTCTCTGTATCTTCTAATTGTTCATTCAGCTTAAGGACTAAGTCCATAAGCTCTCCCTCCTTTTGAGTTTCCAACACTTCACCTCTCTGAGGATGATGTAGAGGGGGAATTTTGAACGGCTTCTTCAGTGCAACTATGTCATCATTTTTCTTTTTGATAAGCTTTTCTGCAGCTTTCACATCCTTAAGATCATGTCCCAGTTCTATGACCAAGTCTTCTAAGGATTTTATTCTCGTGTCCTTGGCCTATGAAGAGACCTTTTCCAACTAGAATTATTCTGATATATTATTCAACGAATTTTGGAGTTGGTGGGCTGCAATTGCCTTGTTGGTCAAGGTGGAGTAAACCATTTCACTAGTCTGATTGTGTACTTCTCTTCGGTCAATAGGATGGATATCCTTTGCCAATACTTCAAATTCAATTTTCAAGTAATCTGCCATTGATCTACGTTGCTGTGTGGTTGGCTTCAAAAATCTCATTTGCATTCTACCTTCCTTTAAGTCAAATGTTGACATTAGCCTTGTTTGATTTGTTGGAGCCATTTTCAGGTAGTGTGCATAACTTTGGGCCTTTAATCTTTCATTTCTTGCCTTGATTTCTTTGTATTTCTCTTCGATATCTTGGCTCTAGCCAGTAGGAGCCCTGAAGGAGGATACTTCCACGCTCTGTTTCCTTTCTAGCATTTGAGCATGTGAGGTGGAAGGTTCTTGTGTACCCCCTGAAGGAGTGGTATGCATGCTTTTTGCTCCTGTAGTTCCTGCTATCTCCTCAGTATACTCCTATTTTGAAAATGGGTTCAACCTTTGCCTCTTGATATAAGTTTGGGCAACAGGTCTACTAGAAGGAGCGGCCTCCTCTCTATCTCTTTTAAGATTCCTATCCTCATTTAGAGGAGTCTGTAAAATAGGAGGATTACTCATGATTTGTTCTGGTTGAGCAAGTTCTTCTCAAATCTCAGGTTGTTCTGATTACTCTCGCTACTCTGAAGGTCCTCCTGGTTGCTCTGAAGGTCCTTCTTCTACTATTTTCCCACTGTTTCCCTGTGATTTCCTTTGAGATTGAGTTTCTCCTAACACCTGTACAAATGTATCCTCTTCACGTCTTCTATCTAAATCAATCAATACATTATTGACAATAGTTTTTGTGCTATCCCAGTCTACCAAAGTGTTTTCCACCCATTCAAGTTGATTTGCATATTGTTCAATTTCAGGGATTCTATGGTGGATATAAAGGGATAATTTATTCTTTTGCCTCCTATTGCAAATGAACTCTAAGGCTTCATAATTCCAAACGGATTTTTTTTTTCAGTCTCAACCTTTGGAGGATTTCCTCTACTTCCTTTCCTGCTTCCCTACTTTTACATATGAAAGGGCCAAGCTGATCTTTTATCCTAAGCTGAGCTTTCTTCTTGGCCTTCACAAAATGCACCTCATCTGAATTGATCATTTGTCTGTAGTACTCCAGGGCAAACAGTCTTATAGGGAGGTATCTGGGTAGTTTGTAGGGAGCTAGCTCACATCCATAGATTCTGATTTCAGTGTGGTTTTGATACAGGTACCAATCACCCATTGTATACTGTTTTGATAACTAAAGGACCCTCCTGATGTTTGCACTGATTCTGGGGGGAGGACTTCCTAATAACATAGTTGTCAATGGGTACACAAATAGATATATGAAATTAGTATAAGAATATTGAGAGTCATATTGGTGGATTAATGAAGTCGAGAAGACCACCGATCTAGGGTTTCCTATGGTATCAAGCTTCTGGAGTGTCATTGGGAATTTGTCAGCTTGATAATATAGGAAAAGATGATATAAAACTGAAGAATATTTGAACACTCTTTCATTATCCAGCCTCATGAATTGATCATGCATTTTATCAGCAATGGACTTAGCATATTCAAACATGATGGTTGGTGGTTTCCCAGGAGAGTAGATGGTCATAAAGGCTATAATGATTTCATCAACAAATTCACTTGTAGTATAGAGTAACACATTGGATATCATATCTATGATGTCTCGGCCAAGGTCAGACAATATGGTATATATGTATGGTGGAGAATCCTTTGTAATGTATTGTTCTTCCCTGATAAATGTCTGGTATAACCGAGCAAGTTTGATTGAGGTGAGTGTAGGGTATCTGTTCAGCAAATCTCTAATAGAAAGAGGGGTCAGGCTTTGGTTTGGTTGTAACTGTAGAATTTCGTTAATGGACTCAGTAGTGATGGTAAATAATATAGACTGGTCAGGGGTCCTCACTACCCTTTGGCTGGGATCATAATTGATATGGCAGTAATTGATAATCTCTCGAAAGATATGGACTCTGGGGAACTAATATTTGGGTAAACCTAACTCCCAAAGCCCTATACATTCTTCATGGTTCATGTACTGTTCTCTGTACCTACAATATAGTTTCAAAGGGGATTCATCGATAGAGGTATCCTTAATCTAAAAATCTTTATCTGCCAATGGGATATGGCCTAGATCTTTATGAGGAGTAGAAATGGGCATGAAATTTAATGCAATTGGGGTAGCCATCCTTCATTCTTGTGGATTGAAGGATAGGGGCAAAGGTTTTTTAGTTAAATTAGGGAAAACTGGTTTACTTTAGAGTATAATGGAGACACCAGGCAATTTTCTTACTAAATTACTTAGGAATTGGAAGCCATTTAGTCCAGGTTGTTGAACAAAAAAGGGTTTCTCAGCGAATTGGGATAAATACCTGCATTCGGCTTTTGGATGGAGTAATGGAGACTGTGCACTGTTTGTAGGAAGCGCACAAGACTGCAAGGTGGTCTGGAGTTGACAGTTGCACATACTTTGGTGCTTGCATGCAGGTCAGAGTGTTATTTTTTCACGATAAAACAAAAAACAATGATTTTTTTAGTTTTGTTTGTAAAGTCAATGATTTTGGCGGGTACACTAGGAAAAGGACAGTTGGCGTTAAGCGGGGAACGTGATTGTTTGTCATTTATTAGGAGGTAGTAAGCGGGACCATATCACACCGGTTTTTGGATAAAGTGGTTTTTGGAGGAGGCCGCCCGATGCCATTCATCGGGCACCACATAGCAGTGAGGTGACTAGTAAAACCACCCATATCGAGCGGGTAAAGGTCAGCCTTTGGAAGCCACTTGATATAAGTGTCGACCATTGGATTAACCGGGGTCAGATTGCATGGTGATTGGGGTGATGATTTGATGTGAGGTTTAATGGAGGGGCCCGATGGGGTTTCAATGCATGGATGGGTTAATTAACTATGGATTAAGGGGGTTTAATGACATCGGAAGTGATTTCATTGGCGGGGACAGATTATTAGTTAATCACTAATTGACTTAATTAATCCCATTAATTGGTTTATTAATAAGTTTTTGTTTCAAACTTTGGGGTGGGATATTAAAATATGGATTTTTAATAAAACATACGGGAAAGGGGTAAACCTAACTCCCAAAGCCCTACATTAGAAGTCATTATGAAATGAAAGTGGAAAACAAAGTGCGCTAAGTGTAATGTATTTTGAATTTATTTTCCTTTCAAATTAGCCATCATAACTTAGGCTAAATGAGCATTTGTGGGTTTTTGTGAAAAGAGGGGTTTTGTATGGGTGTAATTACATTCCCTAGGCAAATGGTGCTTTTACCTTAGGAAAAGGGATTTTTTAGGGGAAAATGAATAAATTGAAGGGGGTGAATGTTTGTGAGGGGGATTTTAGTACTTAGACCGTATAAGTTATTGGGCTGAGGGTTCGGTCCCTCCAGAAGTCAGAGAAATGCTATGAGCCCCTTTAACTTAAGGTTTTAGGTACTTTTGACTTTGCTTATGGGAAATTAGTAAAATTAAGGGTAAAATAAAAATGGGGAAATTAATCACTTGACTTTGTGTAAATACTCATTTATCATCCATACTTTAGAAACTTGATGATCAAAGTAAATGATTTGATTTTATCTAATCAATCAGCATAATTCTGCAATCGTGCAACTACTTACCTATCTACTCATCCTACAATTTTTTCTACTCTTTATTAGGGTGCACTTAAACTAGCAAACCCTTATGAAAACTTTTTTCTTTTCTTTTACAATAGTATTCTAACTAACTCTAACCTTATTACATCCAAGGGCTCAGATTAAATATTTGAGCTCCTTTTATTCACTCTACCTAATCTAATTATCTGCCAAGGTTAAATAGTTTGGTCAAATTTTCATTCTCTATCTATAAACATGAAATTCAAAACATGGAATAACCAATATTAAACTATTTGATTACCATGGATTGTGGCATGAATAACAAGTTGCACACAATCATTATTCTACATCAAAAGTAAATAGTAGTGGCATTTTGACTTGTACACTCTCATTGTCTCTTTTCTTTCTTGGCGTTCATTTTCTTTTATCTTTTTTGACCTTTTTATTCTTTTTGTCCTTTGATTTTTCTTTTAGGACATACCCTCTTTACATTTTTTATTTTTTTTGAGCTTTTGAATATGGAAAACATTTGTAGAAAGCAAAGGTATGTGCATATTATAGTTTTAATCTCAGTCATTCAAAAATTATGACACCTATTGGTATAGGAACATAACAGTGGCTCCACTTGGGGATGGAATTTCCTGGCGAAATGTCAAGAACTAGTAGATCAATGGCCTTCTAAACTGCTATGATTTTACTTTGCAACTTTCCCTTTTACTTTGCTTCTTTATTGATATTTATGATAGTGAAAATTTTGAAGCTTAGGGCCTTGTCTTCGGGCTTCAACTCCAAAATTTACCATCCAATCAACACTAAACTTTGGGAAGGACATATTATGTACAAGTGATAAGTGAAATTAGTGACTAGAATCTATATAGTGCTTAAGTATTCTCCCATTGACTGGTCCTCCTGATACTTCTGTACCATCCAATTATTTGAGGAAATAAGCATTATTACCTCTGGAAGAATAAATAATCTAAGGACCTTTCCATAGGAAGTCAAACTTCCCATGTTTACCTTTATCCTCCCTTCTTGAGTCCCATTTAAAAATTTTATCTCCTAGATGGAAATCTTCTGCATTGGTTCTTTTGTCAAAATATTTCTTGATTCTTTCCTGCATAATTTAGGATCTAATGTACACTTCTTCCCTAGTCTGTTGCAAGTGAATTGTCTGGTTGATTCTCCTTTGAATATCATTTGGCTCAACATGTGCTTCTTGGAGCAATTTCATCACTAGGGTTCCCAAAGAAGATGGAAAACAACCTAAATTCCATAGACTAGCTGATAAGGCCTGATACCAATGGATTTCTTTGTGGTCAGCTTGTCTGCCAACAAGGCATCTACTAGTTTCTTGTTCCAAGTTTTCTTGTTATCTTCCAACAATTTTTTGATGATATTCATTAAGCTCTTATTGGAAGACTCTGCAAGTCCATTTCCTTGGGGATTGTAGGCTGTGGAGTGACCAAGGGTTATGTGATATTTGTTGTAGAAATAAATCATCCTCTTTGATTTAAAGGCCGTTGCATTGCCTGTGATGATTTTGGTGGGGCAACTGAATCTGGACAGAATGTTGGCCTCAAGGAAATCTATTATGATAGTATCAGTAGCTTGTCTTGAGGGTATGGCTTATATCCACTTTGTAAAATAGTCTGTGGTAGTCAAGATACATATATGTTGGGTAGAGGAAGGGGGATGAATTTCACCAATGAAGTCAAGACACCACTGTTGAAATGGTTTTTTAGTAGATATAGGTTTCAAAGGTAATGGTAGTAGTTTTCTTTTTCCTTCCAAAATCTGATGTTTGTGGAATGAGGTTACAAACTTCTTCACATCACAAAATAGAGTAGGCCAGCAAAAGCTAGGTCTTAAGATCTTATTAGCTATTGTATTCTAATAAATATGTCCCCCACAGTCACCTGCATGAAATTCTTGAAATATTATATCAGATTCTTCCTTTAACAAAAAATTCAAAAGGATGTCTTCATGATTTTTCCAAAATAAAGCATTGTCAACTATGCAAAACTTTAAAGATTTGATTTTTAAAAACCTACTTTTAGTTCTGTGCAAATCAGGAGGAGGTTGAAGATTTTGTAGAATGTATATAATTTTAGCATACCATGGTGAATCTGTAAAGTCCTGGCTAATCTGTGGAGTTGCCATCTCCTCTTCGTTATCCAATTCTGCAATGAAATGTATGTCTAGGGCTTGACAGTTTGATTCATCCATGAGCTTGGCTAAACCTTGGCCTTTGATCAATTTTGTAGGTTTAATTTCTAAATCATATCCTAATATGGTAGCTATCCACTTCCCTCTCTTTCCATCTAGTCCATCCTGTGTTAGGATGTCTTTGACTACAACATTGGGAACATAAGTTACTATATGAGAATACAAGATACAAACTCTGAAATATTTTATAGTTTTAACTAGATAAAAAGCCTACTTTTCCATTATATTATACTTTAAAGGTGCATCTCTTAGGGCTTTACTAAAGAAGGCTATTGGTTGTTCAAAACCTTAATCATTTTTCTACAATAGGACATCAACAATCGTGTGTTCTGAGGCGAAAGAAAAAATGATGAAATCTCTATCGAACATTGGACTCATGAGAATCGGTGTTTGTGTTAAGGCTAAATTTATATCTTTGAATGACTTTTTAGCCTCTAGAGTCCATTTAATAGTCGAATGTTTCTTTAACATGTTGTTTAGAAATCTAGTTAGTTCAGGGAAATTAGAGGTAAATCTTCTCAAAAAGTTTATTTTACCTAGAAATGCTTGAAGTTCTTTGATGATGTTTGGGTGGGGTATTTGCAAAATGGCTTCAATTCTAGATGGGTCAATATGGATACCGTCTTTGATATAATGTGGCCTAGTAATTTCCCCTCTTCCAACCCAAATAAAGATTTTTTAGGATTTAGAGAAATTCCATACTTCCTACACTTGGTGAAGACCTGGCTAAGATGACACATGTGTTGTTGATCCCACTTAGAGAACACTGTGATATCATCTAGGTAGATTACCAGGAAGTCATGGATTTCCTTAGCAAAGGCTATGTCCATTTCTCTTTGAAAGGTGGCCTCTTCACTTTTTAATCCAAAAGGCATTTTCACTTACATGAAAGTGCCCCATGGTGTAGTGAATGCAATTTTTGCCTGATCGTCTGGGCGGACTAGGATCTAGTTATAACCAGAAAACCCATCTATTAGTGAGATTCTGGTTGAACCTACTACCCTCTGCAATATGTGATCCATTTTAGGAAGAGGATAGTTATGTTGGAAATAATACTGAGAGGGGGGGTGAATTAGTATTATCACATCAATAAAACTTTTTCATATCCATATTCAGATTCATATATGCTACTTCCACAACTTCTTATGATTCAGTTAGATGATCCTTGATGAGTGCATTATAACATTATCAACCATATTAACAGCAAACAGATGCAGTAAAATAGAACAGATCATCACACATAAGTCACACACATGAACACCATGATATAAGGTGGAAACCCAATGTGGGTGAAAACCACCTGCTGCAAGTCATCTCAATCTTCTTCTTAATAAGAAAATCCTTTTACAATATTTCTGTAATGGTGCAGTCTTATACCAATACATAGGCTTCTACCTGCAGAGAGCTACAACCCCCATAGTTCTTGTACTAGTTGATCCATTTACTAGTACGCAGGCTGCTACCTGCTATAATGCTCCAACTGCTATTGGAAGGGAGCTACCACCCCCTTAGCTCTTGTACTAGCTAAGATACTAGTACATAGGTTCCGGCCTACAATCTTCTTTCCTTCGGGTACCATGTTTCATCAATTTTCATACTGGATTCACCTGAAGCACAACACATAATCTGAAAGGCCACGTTTCATCCAATTTTCATACTGGACCCATTAACCTCATTAAAGCACATAATCAATCAATCTTTTGAATCACCCAAACACCAAGATAATATGTGAGATATCAACTAGATCTAGTAAATCAGATCACACAAGGATAAGTCATTAAGAGCTTGATCCATTCAACCATAATCATGCTATTATCAGAACTCAATATCAGTAACTAGACATCAATTATGCACCCAGAACCCTGCAGAATAATCAAATGGTATTTAAAGAAAATTTCAAGCAGGGTCCGCAACTTCACCACTGGACATCTGCGGGTATCCGTACTTACGCCTTCTGCTGCTCTGCGGGTATCCGCACTTGTGCTAACTTCTTCTCTGTGGGTATCCACACTACGCCTTTATTCTGTTCCGCGGGTATCCACGTCTTCACCCTGTTGCACCTGCGGTCATGCGGCTACATACGCATCTGCACACACTTCTTCTCTGTGGGTATCCGCACCTGCGTCGTGTCACACCTGCGGTCATCCATGTATAGATATTTTTTCAGTCTTCAAGCATACCCCAGACTGTCAGATCTACAGATCCAATCATGCGCCATGAAGATATTCAGATCTAGCTATCACTGAGATCTATCTATCACTGAGATCTAGCTATCATTCAGATCTATCAATCTCTCACCAACTGATCACAAGTATTTCATATCTAGCTCACCTTAAGATATTCAACTCAAAATTACATCATTCCAAATAATCTCCTTTCCTTTTTATAGGCAAGCTTTTCCCAATACCATGGTCCAAAACCATAATAACATAATACCATGAACCCAATACTTGGGATCAATACTTTAGATGCAAAACCATGGACCAACACCATAGGATCACCATACCACGGACTAGATACCATGGATCACCATAGGATTCCCAAGTGCCTGCGCTTTTCTTTGCATGGAAGTGTGTGCACTGGGTTCCGCACCTTCTGTTCAGACAACTTGCGGACATGACCGCACTTCTTGTTAGGCTAACCTACTATTCCGCACCTTTTGAACTGTGTACCTGTGATCCTCTTATTTTCTTCCATTCTGAGAGGCTGATCATCAATCTTTGCCACTGGCCTATTGCACTGAGATCTGTCACCTGTATGAGTTGCCATCAAGGAAAACACTTGTCTCATAATGCCAACAAGTTATCCTTAAGTAAAACTTTATTTAAATTCCTAATGTCAACACATAGTCTAATTTTGCCAGTTTTCTTTCTTGTAGGTACCAAATTAGAAACCCAGTCTGAGAATCTAATTGGTGCAATAATCTTAGCTTCATACATTCTTTTGATCTGTTTTTCGATAGAAGGCAACAGAACTGGGTTAATCCTTCTAAGCTTCTGTCTAAAAGGATTTTGATTTTCTTTTAAGGGAATAGTGTGTTGTATTTTGCTGGTATCATAGGACTTAAGGTCCTCATAATTCTAGGTAAAAACATCTTAGAATTCTTTTAGCAGTTCCATATATTTCACTTTTTCATTAAGAGGTATTGATTTTAAAAGTTTTATCAGGTTGGGATCTTCTTCAAATCCTATATTACATTCCTCAATGTCTGATTTCAAGGGTTCCATTTTAGGATTTTTAGGAATATCGTTTGAATCAAATAAGTCCTCCGAAGGAGTTAATCCTTTGGGCAAAAAATTGTCTTCAAGATTGATGACTTCAAATTATTCATCAATTTCTTCATCAATTTCCATTTGTTTTAGGTTTTGAATATCTGATTTTGTAAACTTTGTGGGGTGAATTCCATCTATCTAATCATCTTCTACTTTGTTAATTTCTACTTCATCAGTGTAATCAAAATATAATGCTATGTTTGTGTCTATATTTGTATTTACAAGTTCCTCATCTAAATTTAGAAAATTATTAATTTGTTGATCATTCTAGAATACTTGCCATTTCTTTAAGTTTTCAGGAATAGCAGGTCTATGCCTAACCTCAATAGTGTACTGATGGCTAGGCTGAAATGGCAACTTGGAAGTACTAGAAAACATCGCTAAACTGTGGACTTGCATGTTGTGTTTTCTTGGGATGACAACAAGCTCGGTTTCTAAAAATATATTTAGTATTTCTACAATTGTGCCTCTATAAAATCATAACCTCAGATCCCTAGTCATATAAACAACATTAATTTGTTTTATTACCAACTCAGAATCTCCCATAATAGAGACTCTTATGGCTCCTAACCTTTTGACCAGTTTGAGACCTAACAGAAGTGCTTCATATTCGGCCATGTTGTTTGTACATTTAAAGTTCAATTTGTAGGCATGACCCTCTGAATGATCATTTTATAAGTTGTAAATCCACACACCTTCTCCTACACCTAGTTTATTTAGTGACACATCGAATTAAAGATGCCATAGAATTTAATGTTCATAACTCCTATTGTCTGGAGGTACAAAATCTTCTTTGACGAAGGTATCTAGGTCACCTTTATTATCTGAGATCTCATGAATTTGGACATTTTGATTTTCTTTTAATACTGCAATTTCTTTTGTTTCTGCTATTATGTTATTTGAAGTGTCTTCTTGATTAGATTTAGCATTGTAAAGTATGAAAGAATCAATATGAAAATGTACTGAATATATAGGAAAGTTTTGAGGCCTCTCCTTGGTAGTCATTACATACTTCATCAGAGTCTCTCTATACAGTTTCTTGGGATGTCCAAAGACTGATATGGTAGCATACGACATGTTAAGTTGCAGAGATCCTTGGAGTTTTGCACCCCAAGATCTATACAATAGCATACCATACTTAGGTGGTATATCAGCAACAACTATGTCCATAATAATGGTTTTAGTAGGGTACTGTACTAGGGAAACACACAAATCTTTTATAAGTCCTAGGCACTTAACTTGGCTTGAATCAAATGAGAACAGGTCTTTGTAAGGTCAAGTGATATCCAAGTTTAGCTTCTCCATAATAGATTTAGGCATAATATTGTGCAAAGGTCCAGAGTCTAGCATGGAATTATGTAGGATTTTATCATGGATGTTTAGGATGATGTAGAAGGGTGGTATCCCTCCTTCCACTAGTTTTCCATTAACATCAGGTCTGAAAATTAACTTAGGTTGATCATCAAATAGGTTAATAGAGTCTTCATTTTCAACGAAGTTTAAAGATTTTCTTATTTGAGATCTGTAAGTTTCATGTTTAACCAGTTGTGTTAAAGGGACTGAGATTTTAAGTTTGGCCACCTCTGCTCCTAAATTGAAAGGCAGTGGGGATTTTTCTATTTGAACATTTGAAATCTTAGCACTAAGGTTCTGAGTAGTCTATTCTTATTTTTCAGTGTTTAGAGTGTTCTTAAATGGATTTTCTAATATGATTTCTAGAGGCTATTCCACTGTTCCCTCGAGGGGAATTGAAGTGGAAGGTTTCTCATTGGAAGTTTGGTTATTAGTTACATGTTCAATGGTGGGACACGGAGGGTTTTGATTTGATCTAGAAAGGATTTGTAGAGTTTTCGTAACTTGAGGATTCTGGTTTGTAGCTTTTACTTTCTTAGGCTGATTAGGTACTACTTTCTTGTTTTGGTCTGGAACATCAATGTTCTTTTTGCTTGTCAAATTGTACTATTGGTACACTTCGAAGATGGCAGAGTCATACCCTTGCTTATAGTCGAAATATTCTCCAGTTTGAGTTCGTAACTCTTGAAGCATATATAATTCATGATCATTCTGAGTCAGAAATATTGTTTCCTCATCATCTAATCCCATTAAGTTGATTTGGGTGTCTATTTTAGGGTCTTCTTGATGGGAAGTTTCAGCATAATTTTCTTGGAAAGGGGGTCTAATGTTCTGACCAGGACTGTTTTTACCAGTGTTTTGGTTCTGGTTTTTTCTAAAATTTGGATTCCTAACTGGAGGTGCCTGTTGGTTATCCCAGCGAGGTTTCCTTTCAATGACTTCAATCCTATCCATAAATATTTCCATTCCCTTAGCTAAAGCATCCATTTTTTGATCAAAGGGGAAGTTTCATCTTTCAGGGGTGTTCTTCTTTCGTTTCCAACCCTACACCTTTTGGATAGCATATTAGCTTCTACACTTACTGCTACACTTTGCATATCTTCTAGCATTGGGGGATTCCTTTCTCTAAGTTGAAAAGCCATATCTGTGTCAAATTTTTCTGGAAACTTAATCAGGGCTAAGCTAGGTGGAAGCCTATGGTGAAGTGGTATTGCATTATATACATTGTTAAACCTAGTACAGTAATCTTGAACAGTTTCGTTTGGTCCCTCTTTAGGTTTTTATATTAAGAAAGAATTTGAAGGGGGTTCTTTTTCTTATCCCACCTATTTAAAAGTTGTTGGTAAAGAGCTTCTAAACTATCTATACTCTGAGGAGGTAAGGATCTAAACCATGTTCTCACTTCTCCAGCTAGAGTTTGGACAAATATTCTCATTTGGACATCTCCTATGTCAATTTAATGTAGTTCAAAATAATCTGTCATCTTTTTTGTATGTTGTTGTGCTGTGTACGTTTCAGTGCCATCAAATAAGGTAATTTTTCTCTGATAATCTACTGGTAAGGCACCTTGAGGAGCACGCATCACAATGGGGGAATATCTGAGTGCCATAGCTCTAAGATGGACAAGATTGAGAACAAGAGTTGGAGTAGCAAGAGAATTTAGGATAACAAGGGGAGTTGGGGTAATATGGGTAATGGGCACTTGAACAGTAGTGATAGGCTAATGGGGGAGTGAAGGTATGAATGGAGATGAGGGATGGTCTTCAGAGGTGTGGGGAAGTGATGGTGAGCTGAAAGATGTTGAAGTTGTTTCAGAAAGTTCAAGGATTCTATCAATGGTAAGGGATGATTGAGAGGAGTTCAGAAGGTATTGATCAACTGACAAGTTTTCTCGTTGGACTTCAAGTTCTGCTGTAAAATCTAGATCTGGAACTGTGTGCTCAAGTTCACTCTCAGACTTGGTTCTAAACAAGAAAGGTCAAAATACTCGTCAAAAGGGAGGTCTTCAATGAACAACCATTCACTAGGATAGGAATTGGATCTGAAAACAGGTCTAGGACTTAGTGAACTTTCTTGTCTTCTGATTATTCTCGGAATAAGGTTGGGATTGTCAAATACAAGGGGAGGATTTGGATCAGGGTTAGCCCTGGAAGAGTGAGTTCTCCCTGAATCCAGATTTCCAGTTTTTTCTAATTATTTTTTGTTTTTATGAATTTTTCAAATAACTTCTAATAACCCTTTAAGAGGCTTTAAAAATAAAAATAAAATTTCTCAAAGGTTTATTAAGACTGAGGGTTTTGAGTCCCCAGTATGTTTTCCGCTATGTTATCACTCAGATGATTTCCCTAGAAGTTATCAAAGAAGGAATAGTCTGAGGTAACCACAAACCTAATATTTTAGACTCGAGTTCTAGCCAACCTAAGTCCAGAGAGGGTTCTCTCTTTATAATTTGACTTTGTTTCGGGTATGATTTCAGGCTAGTTCTTAGTGCTTATGATTGTTTTGTTTTGATTGGATGGTGGAATTAAGAAAATAGATGGGCAGAGCAAGTATTTAGACCATTGGGCTCTGAAGTCAATCAAGAGTGGCTAAATTGGATCTGATCAATCACTAAGGTAAGAGTTCACAAGGCAGGCTAGCACATAAAAAGAAAATTTGCAGGTTCAAATGGATGAGGTAGTCCTAACCAGGGAAAAGGGCAATGAAGGATCCTTAACCGGGATTAAGATGAAGAAAGGAAGGATGATCAGTAGTAAAGGGCAATGAAGAATCCTTTACTATGGACCAAAGGGGGGTTAAAATATGGAAGTAAGGGAGAAATTAAGAATTCCCAGACCAAGGTTTTAAAGTCGATCTGAGGCGAAGAAGTGACTTGGGAACGGTGCTCTGCAACTCGTATTAGGGTTTTAGAAAATACCTGCTACAGTAGGTCCTCCTGACAGTGCTCACCATTTGCAGAATGCAGAAGAGAAGTAGGTATCAATCTGTGGGTTTTGGCCGACGGAAATCATGAACCTCCCTCAGGGGGAAGGAGGGGCACCTCCTCCAACAAACGATAACCAGCAGAGACATATCGAGAACTCAGATAGGGAAAAGGGGCACAAGGACGCAAATGCAGACAGTAGCCAGCAGACGTATACTGAACAAGCACAGAAAGATAAGCCTAAAGTTAGCTCTTCCACATGTAAGTCAGTAGCCACGCATAGGCCAAAAGTAGAGCTACCAAGCCATCTCATCAATGCCAGAATTCAGTACATGAGAGATCATGCCCTCATAGGCAAATTCATTGGAATATGGCCAAATGAGAAAGCACTGAGAGCCTGGATAAATGTTAAATGGCATCCAAAAGGACACATCACCTTGCATTTGGGGCCTAAGGGGTTTTTTACTGCAGTCTTCAACTGTCTGGATGACAGAAACAAAGTTTTAGATGGAGGGCCTTATTTCTTTAACTCTGTCGGACTATTTCTCAAAGAATGGATCGAACGTTTTAATCCCGATAAGGAAGATCTAAGTTGCGCACCGGTATGGATCAGGGTGTACTCTCTGCCATTGGAATACTGGGAAGAGGAGTCTCTCAAGGCGATTGGTAATGTTCTAGGCGAATTCGTCAAGGTAGCAGAAGAAAAAAAGACGCACAGATACACCTCATATGCACGGATCTGTGTCTACATGGACCTTAAACAAGCTCTTCCTGATACAGTAAGTCTCTTTCATGAAGATGTTGAATGGATACAGTTGATTGATTATGAGCATGTACCCTTTAGGTGCAAGAACTGTCATGATTTAGGACATCTCTATAGAGACTGCCCGTTGAATAGCAAACCCTCGGTTCAAACAGACCCAGAAAACCCAACGTCGGATGGCTTCACTAAGGTGCTAAATTGCAGAAGAGGAAATAAAAAACCAGCAGCCTCTACAAATATTCCTCCAGCAGATCAATCAAAACCCTCGACAAGCAATAGCTTTGAAGCTTTAGCCAATGAAGACATGCAGGATCCAGACAATACACCCTCCAATGAAAAAGGAATTAGTTAGGAAAAGATTGAAGGATCTCAATCGAAAATAGGGGAAAAGGGTGTAGAATAAGAAGGCAATCATCTCAAGACTATTTCAAACACTTGGAGCTTCCCTGAGATGGATATATATGGTACCAATCCCAACAGAGAAGACGAGAAGGAAATCGATGGAAGCTATCAAGAACCTAAAATCATGGAGGAGGACACAAAATCTATAGATATTGGCGAGTTCGATATTTTAGGCTTAGAACAGGCCTGTAAAATAGGAAACTTCGACAAAAATACCTGATCGACAAGTGGATAATCTAGTAGGAGTCCTCAACAAAGCCCAAAAAAAATACTCATTGGGGGTTCAAATTGGTAGCCAATGGGATGGGAAATTCATCACCAAAGTTAGTAAAAAACGAGGAAGGAAAACCACTCTAGAGAGAACCATCAAGATAGGAGAAGTATTGGTAGAATTAGGCAGATATGCTAAGTTAACCAGGTATTTCAATGCCAACCCCAAACCTTCCCAATGAAGTTGATCTCATGGAATATCAGAGGGCTCAATAGCCCAAGGAAAGGAAGACTACTAAAAAATATGCTAATGGAGGAAAAACCCACAATTCTCTTTCTGCAAGAAACAAAATGTAATTCGACAGTCTTGGAAAAAATAGCAGCAAAGGCCGGGCCAGGAGGGTTAGTAACAACTGTTGATTCTCAGGGAGCATCAGGAGGACTTGCAGTGCTCTGGGATGCAAGAATAATTCAACTAAACAACATACATGAAAATAAAAATTTCATTCAAGCCATCTTTCACATAATTGGCACCAATATCTATGGTCATATGACAAATGTGTATTTTCCTCAAGAAACCCAGCACAAAGCTGAAATCCTGGATGCCTTGACGCAACTCAATACGGAAAGGATGTACCCGTTATGGATATCTGGAGGAGACTACAACATGATCGCAACAATGGAGGAAAAAAAGGGAGGCCGTTGCAGAATAAATAGAGATGGACCATATTAAAAGACTTTATTCATAATAATTGGCTGATAGATCTCCCTTCAAATAAGGGCCTATTCACTTGGAACAACAAAAGGGCAGAACCAATGCAAATAGCCTCTCGTCTTGATCGATTTTCGATCTCAGATAATGCAATCCATCTAGGAGGAGAATTCATTGCATCTATCCTTCCTATCTCAGGCTCTGATCATTGGCCAATCGCCCTCCATTGCAATCTTCCGGGTTGAAATATCAGACGACCCTTCCAGTTTGAGGCTTTCTGGTTATCTCACCCGGACTTCTATGAATTTGTCAAAGAATCTTGGTTAAAATTCAATCCAATGGATGGCACTAAAATGTCCATATTCCAAAGGAAGCTGAAATATATCAAGGGGGAAATTAAACGCTGGAATCAATCCATCTTCGGCAACATCTTCAAAGCTAAGGAAACCCTCAATTAGGAAATGAAAACCATTCAGCAAAGAATGATCACCGAAGGACGCTCTGAAGAGCTTGCCAAGAAAGAGCAGTCCATAGAAAATCAAATCCTTGAAAGAGACTTACAGGAGGAAACTCTCTGGAGGCAAAAATCAAGAGTTAGATGGCTAAACGATGGTGAAAAGAATACAAAGTTCTTTCACAAAACTACAGTGCAAAGAAGAAAGAACAATCAAATCTCCCATATTAACAATGAGCAAGGAAGAAAAATTGAAACCCATGAAGGTATCGAACAGGAATTCCTCAATTACTTCAAAAGGATGAATCAAGAACCCAACATAAATAGAACAGAGGCTATTAATAAAGTCATCAGACATATTCCCAGATTAATCACTAAAGATCATAATATTCTCCTTCTCAAGCCCATAAGCCTTCAAGAGGTTGAGACTGCGGTGCATCAGCTAAAAGCAGGGAAAGCGCCAAGACCAGACGGATTCACCTCAAACTTTTTTCAGCATTTCTGGGATCTAGTTAAATGGGAAGTCTGGCAGGTCGTGGGAGAATCGCGTACTTTAAGATGGATGTATCCAGGTCTGAACGCAACATTCATTGCACTAATCCCCAAAGCAGAGGAATCCATCACTCCAGACAAATACAGACCAATTGCTTTGTGCGACATTATATACAAAATTGTCTCCAAGGTAATAGCTTCCAGATTGAAGCCTTTGCTTCCCCTCATTATCTCTCCAGAACAATCTGGATATGTAGAAGGAAGGCAGATCACGGATGGTATTATTTCAACCCATGAAACTATCCACTCTCTCAAGCATTCAAAAAAACCAGGTATGCTGCTCAAAATTGACTTATCTAAAGCTTTTGATAGTATAAGTTGGAACTATATGCAAAAAATCCTTAATGCCTTTGGTTTCGCCCTTTCCTGGATCAGATGGGTCAGTAATATCTTATCATCCTCGTTCTTCTCTATTCTTATTAATGGCATCCCGTCGCCCACTTTCCGTCCTTCTAGGGGTATCAGACAGGGTGACCCACTCTCGCCCTTCCTGTTTGTCATCTTAGCTGAAGGGCTAGGCCGCAGCATCAAATCGGCTATCCTCTCTCAAAGCCTAAAAGGTCTAGCATTTCACCATGCTCCCTCCTTTTCTCACCATCAATTCGTAGACAATAATATGTTATTCGGTCATCCATTTGTTCAAGAAGCTCGAGCTTTCAAATCAATTCTTGCAAACTTCTCGGATGCTTCAGGATCTCTCATTAAAAAAGTTAAATCTCAGATATTCTTCTTTAATATGCCTCCCACCACCCAAAGAGCCATTTCCCGTATCCTAGGCTTCACCTTTTCTTCCCTTCCTTCTAAATATTTGGGTGGGCCTTTAATTGCCTCGGCTCTCAAGCATTCCTCCTGGAAAGATCTTTTAGAAAAACTTGAAGCCAGATTGCTCCTATGGACCCACAGAGCTCTTAATATGGCTAGTAGGTTAGTGCTAATTAAAGCGGTTCTACAGTCCATGCCTCTTTAACTATTTTCCATATTGGTGGAACCTAAGTGGGTTCTCAAAGCAATAAAACAGCTTCAGCGCAATTTCTATGGTGAAATTCGGGTCCAAATCGAAAGTGGGCTCTAGTCAAATGGGAGAAGGTATGTCTACCAAAAAATTTTGGAGGCATTGGGCTAAGATACCTAGAACATAGAAATATGGTAATGGGGGCCAAAATCTGGTGGAGATGGCTCTCAAATCCAAGCATTCCTTGGGCCTCCCTATGGACAGCGAAATATGCAAGAAACACACCCACAGAGGAGAGAATCAGAATGTCAGAAGTTAGTAAAGGATTAGTCATCTGGAACTCAGCCATTCAACATCGAAATCTAATACAACAGCATAGCTTTTGGAATGTGAAGGATGGCCACACAGCACGCTTTTGGGAAGACTCATGGCAGCAGCTTCCAAACCTCAGAGACATTATCCCGGACCTCCCAGATCAAGATATAAATCAGTATGATAAGGTGAGTCAATTTTGGGACTCACACACTGCTCAAGAACACAAAAAATGGAAAGAAGCTAGCCATATAATACCTCACAGCTCGGAGCAAACTCAAATTTATCTTTCCTCAGAACTTCAAAAAAGAAAAATCCTTTCTTCAGCAGGTATGGACACTCTTAGGTGGGGATATGAGGAAAAGGGAACTTTCACCACCAAAGAAGCTTAAAAAATCATCACCAAAGACAGGGTAATCAGAGATAATTTATGGGATAAGATATGGAATTCTTCTATATGGCCGAAGGTTTCTACTTTTCTGTGGCTTCTGTCTCACAACAGGATTCTCAAATGGGACAACCTTAGGAAAAGGAACTTCTCTGGGCCATCGATATGTCCCAACTGCAAACAGGAAGAGGAATCAGCATTACATCTTATGCAAACCTGTCAGCTAGGAAGGAAATTGTGGGAAAAGGTCACATTCCGCTGTCAAAAGGAAGGCAGAGTGTATGGGGACATTAAAGGCACCTTTCGCACCTGGAGCCAAGAGCCATATCAAAGCAAACTTTTAAACACACTATGGCAACTCATACCGGGACTACTAATGTGGAATATATGGAAGGAGAGAAACAGAAGGATCTTTAAAGATCAATCATAGATGATTGAACAGATATGGACTGGTTTGCACCAAAATATTAAAGAAACTTTTTCTATCAAAGCTTGGTCCCAAGAGGATTTGCCATCAATCCCACAGGAACAAACTATATGGGACAATTGGCAGATTCAATTAATGCATCCGCTCTCTTCCAATTATAACTCCTCAAAGCATCAGGATCCTCCAGCAAGATGGACTCCACCGCCAATCAATGGGTTTCAACTTAACTTTAACGAAGCTTCGAGGGGTAAACTTGGGAAAACAGGATTTGGTGGAGCCATCAGAAATTACCAGGGTACTCCCCTTCAAACTTTTTTTGGCTCAATTGGATGGAATACCAACAATGCAGTGGAATTGGAAGGATTATGGAGAGGGCTTAATCTGGCGCAAGAACAAGGTTTCTTTCCTCTTGTTGTGGAAGGGGACTCCCAAATTATCATCACTATGGCCTCAAAACTTATGCAGGGATCACCCGTTCACAAGGTCAGCAGCAGCTGGAGAATGGCTCCACGACTTGAGCTTCTTAATCAATGGCTTTCTCATCACCAAGCTATTTCCTTCAAAAACATCACGAGGGAAGGGAACAAGATAGCAGACTTTCTTGCTAATTTAGGAGTGGACATTGAAATGGAATTCTTTGAAGGCTCTCTATCTAGCATAGCTTCTGAGAACCAACTCTCTAACTTCCATACCATCGTAACAAATGATATGCAGTCGGAGGAAGATTCACACCCGGATGTGGGTGCATTAATAACGTGTTAATGGCATTGCTTGTGACTTGGGCAGCTGTCATTCTACTGAGCTGGCTAGGGCAGTTCGTGGTATGTGATCTACAGTCATTTATGGATTATTGGGCTTGAGGTCTGCAGGTGTGAGTATGATGGAAGCTGAAGACAATGTGATGGTAACCTGGGTTAGCTCTCCCACCGAGGCAAACGAGAACATGACAAGCTCTCCTCCGTAGGTTTAATCACTCATGGCTCCAGCGTCATGACAACAAGTTATCTTCTGATTTCTGGTATTTGTGCGAAGTTCCCATTGTGCATGGCTTCCTTTCATATCAGTATGCATTACTACAGTCTCCACGACATAATTCTGGTTTCCAATATTTTTGTAATGGTGACTGTAAAGGACAACATTTTTGTAAATGATCATCTTCCTCTGAAGCTTCGATCTCACATACCTCAGTTTAGTTTTGGGTCTCTCAAGCTTACCATATTTCTCACTTCTATGATTCCCATTTTTGTAAAAGGAAGGTAGTGTGCTACCTGCAACAGTCTTTTTGGTAGAGGGCAGGCTACAGTCCCCTCAGAGGTTCAAACCTCTTGGTAAATATTTTTTCCTTTTATCTTTTAATAGAATAGTCTTTATACAGAAAAAATAAAAAAAAAATTCCCAGACCAAGACAGTTTAGTAGAAAACATATAGAAAGCAAACAGTTAAAACAGAGAGAATTTAAGCTAATTCTGATGATATCATTCCTTGTTTACTTTTAGATTTTGTAAGAGACACACATGAATATTTATAACATGAAGAGAAAAACAATATTTAAACATGAAGACATAATACTTATTTCTTCCAGCTGTACACGAGAATCCAGTGAAATGTCCTCAGCTTTATTTCATATCCAGCAAAACTAGTCCAGTCTTGAGTACAATAGCTCCTTAGCTCAAAATAAAATGTCTACAGAAATGTATTTTAATCCACACTAATTACTTCAAAATATGAAGTATTTATACAAAATATGTTACAAAATATCCCATAACAAGATGAGAATTATTTTAGGAAACCAAAAATATCTTCAATACGAAGATAGAGACAGATGGAGAACTGTCTTCTTGTTGTCCCTTTTATTATGACTCTGTTGGTTGTTGTAATTCAGATTTGGCTCTTTCAGTTGCTTTATTGTTGTGTGTTGGAATCACTTTCTATCTTCTACCTCCTAATACTTTCTACCTGTTTTGTTTTGACTCTGTCTTACCTATTTTACTTGGTAGCCATGTTTTGCCATGTAGATTTACTGCAGTAACTTTATAGTAAATCTGTCAGTTTTTTCCACCATTCATTGTCAGGTAATTTCAACCTTATCATTTTTCTGTATATCTCGTCAGCTTCTGTATACTTAGAAAAATTTGGCTTGCTGGTAAACAAATACTTGACCTCATGCTCTATGTAAAACAGATATTCAAGAGTATCATATAATACCTTTCCAGTGGGAAAAGACTTTACCCTTGAAGTACTAGCTTGGTTTCTGGCTAGCTTGCTTAGTCTTTCAATATAATCCTTTTGAGTCATCAACTTGTCATTTATTACCATAGGTCTCGGAAGTCCTTTTTCTCTTAAAATGCCATATTTTGTCATAAAACTATCAATGTCTGCTTGGATGGTTTGACACCTTTTCTCCAGATTGAGCATCAGGTTCCTTTTGGTGAGAACCTTCTTTATTTCTATGATGGTTTCTATTCTGTCATATATTTCTAGATCATCAAGCTGGTACCTATTTCTACTGTTCAAAAATGTGATCAATAGGTTGGTCGCTTCAGGCATATCTCCCATTTCTTCTCTTGTCTTGTGGACTATTTCTTTAGCCACTTTCCCTAATTTAGTTTGTTCAAAAATAACTTGAATAGAAGGCCAAACATCATTGATGGAGTCAATGATGTTGGCCCAAAGAATTTCTTTCATGTCTCCCAGCCGCTCTTGCAATTTCAAATCCTTTTCAAGGGCTTTTATTGTTTCTTCCATTCCTTGGTTCTTCTGAACTTCTTCCTTCTATTATATCTGTGCAAGTTTTCAATTAGTCTCCAAACTTGATACTTGTTCTCTAAGTTTCTTGAGCTTAGTAGCCCGGATGCTCATTTCTTCCATGGCTTTTACCAATTCAGCCGTTTATTCTGTGGAAGTAGCTGCACTTGTAGATGCCTCTGTGCCTGCTGATGTACCTGTTACTGGCAAAGATGTAGCTGGTGGAACTGTGGGTGCTAAGAAAGCAGCGAATGTGGAGGGTACTAATGTGGAAACTATAGGAATTATAGTCTGAGGTGTGGTGGCCAACTCACTCTGTTTTGAATGTATCAAATTATCTAACTCTTTCTTTATCTCTTTTGATTGTTCACTCAGCTTAAGGACTAAGTCCATAAGCTCTCCCTCCTTTTGAGTTTTCAACACTTCACTTGTCTGAGGATGATGCAGAGGGGGAATTTTGAGTTGCTTCTTCAGTGCAACTATGTCATCATTTTTCTTTTTGATAAGCTTTTCTACAGCTTTCACATCCTTGGGATCATGTCCCAATTCTATGACCAAGACTTCTAAGGATTTTATTCTGGTGCCCTTAGCCTGTGAAGAGGCCTTCTCCAACTGGAATTGTGCTGATATATTATTCAACGAATTTTGGAGTTGGTGGGCTGCAATTTGCTCGATGGTCAAGGTGGAGTAAACCATTTCACCAGTCCGCTTCTGTAGTTCTATTTGGTCAATAGGATGGATATCCTTTTTCAATACTTAAAAGTATTTTTTCAGATAATCTGCCATTGATCTGGGTTGCTGTGTGGTTAGCTTCAAAAAACTCATTTGCATCCTACCTTCCTTTATGTCAAAGGATGACATTAGCCTTGTTTGATTTGTTGGAGCCATTTTCAGGTAGTGTGCATAACTTTGGGCCACTAATCTTTCATTTCTTGCCTTGATTTATTTTTATTTCTCTTTGATATCTTGGCTCTGGCCAGTAGGAGCCTTGAAGGAGGATACTTCCACGCTCTGTTGCCTTTCTAGCATTTGAGCCTGTGAGGTGGAAGGTTCTTGTGTACTCCCTGAAGGAGTGGTATGCATGCTTTCTTCTCCTGTAGTTCCTGCTGTCTCCTTAATATACTCCAATTCGGAAAATGGGTTCGACCTTTGCCTCTTAACATAAGTTTGGGAAATAGGTCTACTAGAAGGAGTGGCCTCATATATATCTCTTTTAAGATTCATCTCCTCATTTAGAGGTGACTGTAAAATAGGAGGATTGCTCATGATTTGTTTTGATTGAGCATGTTCTTCTAAAATCGCAGGTTGTTCTGATTCCTCTGGCAGCTCTGAAGGTCATTTTGGTTTCTCTAAAGGTCCTTCTTCTATAGTTTTCCCACTGTGTCCCTGTGATTGCCTTCGAGATTGAGTTTCTCCTGACACCTGTACAAATTAAGCCTCATCAATTTTTCTATTTAAATCAATCAATACATTATTGAAAATAGTTTTTAAGCTATCCCGGTCTACCAAAGTGTTTTCCACCTATTCAAGATGACTTGCATATTGTTCAATTTCATGGATTCTATGGTGGATATAAGGAGATAATTTATTCTTTTTCCTCCTATTGAAAATGAACTCTAAGGGGTCATAATTCTAGATGAAACTTTGTTTCAGTCTCAACCTTTGGAGGATTTCCTTTGCTTCCTTTCTTGCTTCCCCATTGTTACATATGAAAAGGCCAAGCTAATCTTTTATCCTAAGCTGAGCTTCCTTCTTGGCCTTCACAAAATGCACCTCATCTGAATTGATCGTTTGTCTATAGTACTCCAGGGCAAACAATCTCATAGGGAGGTAGCTGGGCAGTTTGTAGGGAGCCAGCTCACATCCATATATTCTGATTTCAATGTTGTTTTGTTACATGTACCAATCCCCCACTCTATATTGTTTTGATAATTGAAGTACCCTCCTGATGTCTACACTGATTCCGGGGGGAGGGCTTCCTAATAGCATAGTTGTCACTAAGTACACAAATAGATATATGAAATCAGTATAAGAATATTGAGAGTCATATTGGTGGATTAATAAAGTCCAGAAGGCCATAGATCTAGGGTTTCCTTTGGTATCAAGCTTCTAGAGTGTGATTGGGAATTTGTCAGCTTGATAATATAGGAAAAGATGATATAAAATTGAAGAGTATTTGAACACTCTTTCATTATCCAACCTCATGAATTGATCATTTATTTTATCAGCAATGAACTTAACATAGTCGAACATGATGGCTGGTGGTTGCCCAAGAGAGTAGATGGACATAAAGGCTATAATGATTTCATCAACAAATTCACTTGTAGTATAGCCTAACACATTGGATATCATGTCTATGATGTCTCGGCCAAGGTAAGAGAATATGGTATATATGTATGGTGGAGAATCCTTTGGAATGTATTGTTCTTCCCAGATAAAGGTCTAGTATAACCAAGCAAGTTTGATTGAGGTGAGTGTAGGGTATATGTTCAGCAAATCTCCAACAAAAAGAGGGGTCAGGCTTTGGTTTGGTTGTAACTGTAGCATTTCGTTAATGGACTTAGCTGTGATGGTAAATAATAAATACTGGTTAGGGGTCCTCACTGCCCTTTGGCTGGGATCATAATTGATATGGCAGTAATGGATAATCTCTAGGAATATATGGACTCTGGGGAACTAATATTTGGCTAAACATGACTCCCAAAGCCTTATACAATCTGCATGGTTCAGGTAATGGTCTTTGTACCTGTAGTATAGTTTCAAAGGGGATTTGTGGATAGAGATACCTTTAATCTGAAAATCTTTATCTGCCAATGGGAGATGGTCTAGATCTCTGTGAGGAGTAGAAATGGGCATGATATTTAATGCAATTGGGGCAGCCATCCTTGGTTCTTGTGGATTCAAGGATGGGGGCAAAGGTTTTTCAGTGAAATTAGGGAAAAACTAGTTTACTTCAGAGTATAATGGAGTCACTAGGCAATTTTCTTACTAAATTACTTAGGAATTGGAAGCAATTTAGTCTAGGTTGTTGAACAAAAAAGGGTTTCTTAGCGAATTGGGATAAATACCTGGTTTCAACTTTTCGACGAAGTAATGATGACTGTGTACTGTTTGTAGGAAGCGCATGGGACTACAAGGTGGTCTGGAGTTTCAACAGCTTCGGTAAAATGGCAGTTGGATGTAGGTTGACAATTTCACATACTATGGTGCTTGCATGGAGGTTAGAGTGTTCTTTTTTCATGATAAATAAAAAAACAATGAGTTTTTTAGTTTTATTCGTAAAGTCAATGATTTTGGCAGGTACACTAGGAAAACGATAGTTGGCGTTAAGTGTGGAATGTGACAGTTTGTCGTTTATCAGGAGGCAGTAAGCAAGATCATATCGCATTACATTTGGGATAAAGTGGTTTTGGGAGGAGGCTGCCTGATGCCATTCATCGGGTGCCATGTAGTGGCGGGGTAAATAGTAAAACCACTCATATTGGGCAGGTAAAGGTTGGCCTTCGGAGGCCGCCCGATATGAGTGTCAACCATTGGATCAACAGGGGTCAGATCATATGATGATCAGGGTGATGATTTGATGTGAGGTTTAATGGAGGGGCCTGATGGGGTTTTAATGCGCAGATGGGTTAATTAACTGCATATTAGGGGGATTAATGACATCGGGAGTGATTTCATTGGCAAGGGACGAATTATTAATTAATCACTAATTGATTAATTAATCTCTTTGATTTTGGTAGTGGGCCATGGTTATTAATTAGTCGTTGATTGACTTAATTAATCCCATTAATCGTTTTATTAATAAGTTTATGTTTCAAACTTTGGGGAGGGATATTAAAATATGGGTTTTTAATAAAACATATGGGAAAGGGGTATTTTTTGGGATTTAATAAATAATTTTAGAAGTCAATATGAAATGAAAGTGGAAAACGAAGTGTGCTAAGTGTAATGTATGTTGAATTTATTTGCTTTTCACATTAAACATCATAACTTAGGTGAAATGCATATTTGTGGGTTTTTGTGAAAAGAGGGGTTTTGTATGGGTGTAATTACTTTCCCTAGGAAAATGGTGCTTTTACCTTGGGAAAAGGGATTTTTTAGGGGAAAATGAATAAATTGAAGGGGATGAATGTTTGTGAGGGGGATTTTAGTACTTAGACCCTATAGTTATTGGGCCGAGGGTCCGGTCCCTCCAGAAGTTAGAGAAATGCTTTGAGCCCCTTTAACTTAAGGTTTTAGGTATTTTTGACATTTCTTATGGGAAATTAGTAAAATTAAGGGTAAAATGAATGGGGAAATTGGTCACTTGACTTTGTGTAAATACTTCTTTATCATCCATACTTTAGCAACTTGATGATCAAAGTAAATGATTTGATTTTATCTAATCAATCATCATAGTTTTGAAACCATGCAACTACTTACCCATCTACTCATCCTACCATTTTTCCTACTCTTTATTAGGGTGCACTTAAACTGGCAAACCCTTATGAAAACTTTTTTCTTTTCTTCTACAATGGTATTCTAACTAAGTTTAACCTTATTACATCAAAGG
Organism: Pinus taeda; assembly: GCA_000404065.3. Lineage (NCBI taxonomy): Eukaryota > Viridiplantae > Streptophyta > Pinopsida > Pinales > Pinaceae > Pinus > Pinus taeda. The sequence continues at coordinate 219,566 of APFE031582606.1, forward strand.
GCTCAGATTAAACAGTTGAGCTCTTTTTATTCACTCTACCTAATCTAATTATCTTCTAAGGTTAAAGAGTTTGGTCATATTTTCATTCTCTATCTATAAACATGAAATTAAAAACATGGAATAACCAAGATTAAACTGTTTGATTACCATGGATTGTGGCATGAATAACAAGTTGCACACAATCATTATTCTGCATGAAAAGTAAATAGTAGTGGCATTTTGACTTGCACACATTCATTGTCTTTTTTCTTTCTTGGGGCTCATTTTCTTTTATCTTTTTTGACCTTTTTATTCTTTTTTCCCTTTGATTTTTCTTTTAGGACATATCCTCTCTACATTTTTTTATTTTTTTAAGTTTTTTAATATGGAAAACATTTGCAGAAAGAAAAGGTATGTACATATTATATTTTCAATCTCAGTCATTCAAAAATTATGAAACATATTGGTATAGGAACATAGCACGCCCCATGCATGGTCCCTTAAAGCCAATTTGGTCCAGCAAGAGGGGTGTGTACGGTGACCTTACTATCATCAATATCTTTGGGAACCTTCGTCTTGCCCCTACACGATGGAATGTATTCAAGCAGCTTAGAAATGGGGTCTGACCACTCAATTTCAATGTCCTCCGTTTCCACTGTAATATCCTCATCATCCATGGAGATCTCTTTGGTCTCTTATTCCGGCTCTAGGTTAATCATTTTGGCCTTTTCTTGCGCAATTGGTTTTCCTGACTATGGGTGCTTCCTAGTTGATGCACGCATTGGCAGTTGCATTTTCTGCTTGTCCTTCTTCGGTTTTGGACCCTCCTGGGTCGACGTAGGCCCTGGCCTGGGTGTCCTGGGGGATTTAGAAACTTCTGTCAGTACTTCTGCAAGCACAACTTCCGGGGAATTTCCTTGTGCTTCCATAGCTACCACTAGAACAACTGCCTCATTTGTCACTGCTTCAGCACTCATAGCTTTTGCAGGCATCGACATGATGCTATGCAACAACTCCTATGTCTCCTATGGCAACATCTCAAATACTGAACTTTCTATCAAAACTTCAAAGTTTTCACAGTTCATGTGTGCTTGAGAGCTCAACACCTCAATTCTCAAAATTCCAAGTGTTTTCTACAGGGAAACTCTTTGTAATTTATAGGCATTTTTTATTCAAATCCGATCATTCACCCCAAAGTTGGTTCATTAATGTGAGATTGGCGACAGATTTTCAAAGCTTTGGTCCATACATTCTGACTTAAATTCTGCCCCCTACTCCATTTGGTAATTTTATCATTGTCAAATCATGAACAGTGACTTTAACGGTCACTTCCTGGCTATCCTATGTGGGTTTTCCTTTGGTAGCGCAACTACCTGTGCACTTTTCTAGGTTTTGTGACATTTCTTCATTCCGCGCAGTTCCCCGGTCACGCAACTCTCCAATGCGGGAAATGTAGTTTATAGTCCCACGCTTCCTTTCAGCTGCCTAAAACACTAAGACTGTGCTTCCCTCATATAGTCACTTAGCTAGATCACCAACGTATGGCTTCAAATGGCTACCATTCACCTTCACTGGGAAGGGTTCTCCATTCAAGTTGACCAGCTGAACTTCTCCAGCATCGGTAATCTCCTTGATGACATATGGCCCTAGCCAGTGCATCCTACATTTCCCTAGAAATTTATCAAATTTACTATGATATGACAAGACTAGATCATTTACCTTGAATTGTGCAGTTTGATGTGCTGATATCGCCATGCCTTTTTGCACTCCTTTTGAACTTGTTGATGAAATCCAGTTAGAAATCGGTCCTCCTCAATCTCTTCTAGCTACGCAAGCCTATTTTCTAGGGCTCCATGATCCACCATTCCTGTGAGTGCCATTATGCGTGGACTAGGTACAATGTATTCCATTGGCATCACAACTTCTATGCCATACACGAGTCTGAAAGGAATTTGCCCAGTCGGCTTCTTGCAAGTCGTTTTGTAGGCCCATAGCACCGCGGGTATGTGCACATCCCAGTCATTTCTTTGAGCATTGCAGACCTTCATCAGTGTGCTCTCCAATATCTTATTGAATGCTTCTATCATCCCATTAGCCGACAGATGATAAGGCGTACTTTTATGATGATACAGTTGAAATTCTTCTATCAATGCGCTGATTATTTTGTTAAGAAATTGCGTACCACAATCGCTCATCAATATCTTTGGACAACCAAATCTTGTCAACACATATTCAAAAATAATTTTTTCTCCTCTCATGCCTATACAGTCCTTCACATGCTATGCTTTTCCCACCTGGTTAAGTACTCAGTCGTGGTGATGATGTATTGCGCACCCGTCTTCTTTCCTTCAGGTTGAATTGGATCCACAAAGTCAATTGCCCATTTCTCAAATGGTTGTAACGTCACCTCTGGCATCAGAGGAAGTTCATCCATCCGTGATAGGCTTCCAGTCCTTTGACATGCATCACATTCCCTACAATATGTTTTTGAATCCTTATGCATGGTTGGCCACCACAACCTAACGCGTAGAATATTTGTGTTGTTGCTTTCCTTGCATAATGTCCTCCCACAGCTCCTCCGTGAGCCTCAACAAGGATGCTACTTGGTTCAAAGTCAAGCACATAACATCACAATATTTCATATGACCCCATTTTGTACAAGTTCCCTACAATGATAGAAAAGCTTGTCGCGCGCACTACTAGTTCCTTCTTCTATTGACTTGTATAACCTTCCGGACCTAATCCTATCATTAGGAAGTGGATAATATCTTTAAAGTGACTATCTGCAATGTGCACTTCAAAGAGATGTGTGTCAGGCTATCCTTCCTCCAAATTAGTAGGTTCCCCTCCAGTTTCAATGTGCGACAGATGATCAAGTCTTGCATTCAGTTGTCCTAGCTTCACAATAACTTCAAAGTCGTACTCCTAGAACAACAACAGCCATCTACATATGTTTTCCCCCAACATAGCCTTGCTGACTAGGTATTTCAATGCGGAATGATCCGTATACATCTTAAACTGTCCGGCCAATAAATAGTGCCTAAACTTCTGGAGCACATACACCATAGCTAATCCTTCATGCTCTATCATGGAATATTTTTTCTCCGATTTAGACAGCTTCCTACTTACGAACACTATAGGATGAGCTAGTTATCCCTCACTAGCCTATGTTATTATGGCCCCTAGTACAATACATGATGCATCCACGTGCACATCAAATTCCTTCTTCCCGTCCGAGACGACTAGGATTAGCGCAGTGACCATTTTCTCTTTCAGCACATCCAAGCTCTTCTAAAATTCATCATTCCAATAGGACGTAGCATCCTTTTTCAACAATTTCTCCATAGGCGTGGTGATTTTGGCATAGCTCTTGATGAACTTCCTATAGTATCTGGTATGCCCTAGAGTTGTACGCAATTGTTTCACATTCCTCGTCGCCTCCAAGTTGATTATCACCGTGATCTTTGCAGGGTCTACCTTAATCCTTGTCTGCATACCACATGACTGAGAAAGGTCCCAAAAGGGACACAAAACAAACAGTTCTTTAGATTCAACGTGATTTGGTATCTCCTACATGTCTCTAGCATCAAGCACAAACTTGCCACATGGTGATTGACCAATCCAAACACTGTCCAATCGTCAAAGTATACCTCCATAAATTTATGAATGAAGTCTTTGAATGTTGCAATGACTACGTGTGAAATATGGTTGGCACATTCTTTAGCCCAAAAGGCATTACGGTGTAGTGAAAACATCCCCATTTAGTTACGAAGGTCATCTTTCTTCTATCCTTAGGCGTGATTTTGATCTGATGGTACCCAGAGAACCCATCAGTGAAAGAGTATGCTTCTTGGCTGCCTACATCATCAAGACCTCGTCAGTGAAGTGGGTCGCGAAATGATCATGCACACAAGTGTCATTCAATTTCCTGAGATCTACGCATATCCTTATTTCTTCCTTCTATTTCTTTTGTTGAACCACTATTGGGCTTACCCAATCAGATTCTTCAACCGATTCAATAATACCTACCATGAGCATCTTGTCTAACTCAGTGCAGACCCTTTCCTTACACTTCAGATTAAGGCGGTAAGGTCTTTGTTTCACAATTTCTGTGTCTGGTTTTATGGTGATGTTCATGACACCCAGGTCTCCTATTATTCCTTTTAGGTCAGAAAAAATCGTGGGGAACAAATCTAGATATTCATGGAGGAGTTCAGCGACCTTATCTATTGTTGCATTGTCCCAATAGTCCCCAATCTTCGCAAATTTCAGCTCTGTCTTTGTGCCAATGTTGACCTGTCTAGTTTTTAGCAACGTGGTTATTTCTGGATCCTCTATTTGTAGTCCTTCAACCTCGCGGTGACCCTCAGTTTCTAGAATATTAGTCTTTCTAGGATCCTTGTCTTCTTCTTCAACATTCATGTTATAGCATTCCAGCGCGTGACTCAGCTGGGTAGTCCAATCTAGTTGAATTAGGTCTAGAGGATCCTACAGTATCCTAAAGATTACTGCTTTAACCTCCTGTAGCACCACGTCAATACATTCAAACCCATCCTCAAATATGAATGTCATTATAAACCCCTAGTGCAAGAGGTCCAATTCTTCAGTGCCATGCCAAAGCTCTGTTTCGAAGTACCAATTCATTGGTGTGACATCAGGGGTATGAAAAAACAAATCCACCCATTCAGGCTGGGGCTCCACTCCATAAGTCTTTCTACATTTGGCCAAGTTTTCATGCAGATCATCCCTTCCATCATACTTTCTGTCATCTGTACTTTTGGCTGTCCAAAACATATTCTCATCATCCTCCTATATTCGTGCCAATCACCGAAATTATCCTTGTGCGTACCCCACCATCTTGCGGGTGTAGCATGCAATGCCCAATCCAAGGCCTGGAACCAATGCTTCTCTGAAACTTCTCCTTCAAATGCATCCAAAAATATATCCACATTAGTAAACAAATCATAAGAAGGAAGATACCTTACTTCAGATGACAAGCAGCACAATGACTTGGTCATCATATTACAACGCAACGTAGATACTTCATGCAGCTGACTCTGCAAGTGCTCTAGTTCTTTGTCTGAATCTGATGTGCAGGAGCACATGTGGTGCCATGCAATATGTCCGTACATTATCAGATTTAAGCAATCCTGGTCTTGTGCTATTATCTTGTAAATATGGTCCAAATCGTCATCACTTTCATAATCATAGACTGGTTCTGTATAGCGCGGTCCTTCTACAGGATCCAGTGGAAACACTACGTGGAGCGATTTCTTTTCAAATATCATATTTCTCTTCTTCAAGTTGATAACCCCATTCATGTCAGTGGCTCAATCGATCCCAAGGAGCGTAGTGTAGGGATTGCTATCATCTATAACCTTTATTACTTCAAACTCCACCAGTGCACTCGCATCTTTGATGTCAGCTATTACCCCCTGCAGCCTCCCCATTGGGATAAGTTTCTGTTGATCTGCCATCCTTAACTGGATCAGAGACCACTGGAGCACATGTCTCCTCATTCTTTCACATGTTTGTTTTGGAAAAACATTTGTGTCAGACCCCAAATCTAAGATAACTTGGTCCATTTCATATTCCCCTCTCTACATTGTGAGTCTCATCTCACATCTAGTCCTTGCCTTATGCTTACCAAGATTTCTAACTATGCACAATTCACCAGTAGCACCATCCTTGCCAACACACCGATTGATCAGTTCCTACAGGCCCTTCACGGCCTTACTAGTGTGGAGAAGTTTCATGCAGGTCTCTAAGAATGTCGTAATCATGGGTGGGTCCATTTCTTCAACTGGTTTCTCCTGACTTCCTAAGGTAGAGGCCTCAACAAAGCTTTTATTTGCTTCCATAAATGTTTCTTTTGTGTGCTCCAAGTCAAATCCAGTCTCCTTTTCTGGTGCTTTGTGGACCCACTCACCTTCTGCAAGCTACTTCCCTTTATCCTCACCAGTTCGTCGTTCCACTTCATAGCATAATGTTTATATTAGGGTCTTCCTCGCAAGTCTTAGCCCTCATCATCTAGAGTTTCTACATTGGTTGCGGAGGATGCGCCCCCTTTTCATGAATATTAGCCAAAATTATAGGGAGATCCTTAGTTGCATGGTCAAACTGAGTATAGCAGCGGCATGATAGTCGCGTCAGATTTAGATAGTGTCTTGTGTAGTGTCTTGGTCCTCCACAATTACAACAAATAAGCTGCAATTGGCCTCTACTAGGCCCCACTCCACATCGGCCTCGGTCGTGCCCCTGATACTCACCTCATGTTCCCCCAATGGCTTGGTCCAGAGGCCGGTTTTCTGCCTACACCCTATATGCAAGTGTCCTATCCATCATTAATTTGTAACTATAGCAATTCCACTCATCATGACGTACCGATTGAAAAAAACTATAGAAGAGTTGTCGCAGTGTCTGTACGAATTTCTGCAACAAATGGCAATTGTCGGTCCCATGTTTCTTAGCTACCTAACATATAGTGCACCATAGTGTGGCCCTGCGCTTGGCCCTGTCACAGCCTTCGGCCTTAGAGGCATTGGTCCCCCTGCTAAAACATAGTTCACAAAGACTAGACAATGATCCTTGTCATGCCCCTCACCTTTGCATTTTAGGCACCAACCTTCTTCACGTGCCTCTGGCCGAGTTGTTATGTATTTCTTCAAAATTTTCATTTCGAGGCAAAGGTTCGGCAACTGCATGTGAATCTGCTAGACCCCTAGATTAGCATCTTGCATTGGTGTCTCATACAGTCTCATCGAGATTTCTAGAGCTTCTACCTTGGTCCCAATTTTTTGTTGTGATAGCACAACCCTTAGCTGGGGCAGGAGCGAGGCCATGAACCATTCGCGGTGCTACCCATTAGTTAGGTTCATGCTGGCTTCACAGATCATACCCTTCAATCTTTGATCCAAACCTCGGGGCATCTCCCCAGGCTTCATCATTATCTCCTTGAATCCCACAATTGATTGCACTTGAGACTTAGGTCTACTGAATTTCCTATTTAACACAGTGTGGATATCTACCAATGAGGAAGTTGGGTTATCAGTACTGTACTTAATGTACCACGTTAGTGTGTAGTCCTGCAAAGCACTAACAAGTGTTGCTTTCTTCATTTGATCGTTCGTGATACCCTGAGCTTCCCATACAGCCTTCGCAACGAACCAAAACTGGTCTGGATCTTCATTTCCTATTCCTTTGAATACAAGTAGCTTTATAGAGTTCACCATATTGAATAGTGGTGGAGGTGGCAGTGGTGTGGGTGATGGGGTGAGTGGTGGAGAAGATGTAGGTATTCGCAGGAACCCTTGTCTTATCAACTGAATAATGCTCAGTGGAGGAGCCTACACTACTCCTTTGCCATCACTTAAAGGAGGCTCAATCAACAGGCTATACTCAGGATATTTTCTCCTCTGTCCTTGAAAGACCTTCCACTTTATGTAGCTCCAAACATCAAGGTAACTGCATGACACACTTTTCACACAAGAGCATCTTAATCCAAGTATTTAGTGATTTCAAATACTTACCTCACAGTCCTTCGAAGAAGCGGTGCTCTGCTTCGTTGTAGCTAACCGAAGTATCAACCGTGAAATCTGTTACAAACCCTCTTATGATATGGTCGAGCCAGTGATCGACAACAGGCACGATCTTATCTTCTGAAGCTTCCAATCTCCGCACTAGTTCCGAGGTGTAGACAATTGAATCGTGAAGCCTCCACCACCCTTGGCCGCCTGCCAAGTTCGGATGCACTTTTACAACTCAACCAGGAAGGAACAAAAGAAGATTTCGTGAATCTCTGTGTACAAATATTTGTCTAACCACTGTTCTTTCATCAATCGTGGGTTCCCATTCTCTTGCACCACAAATTTGTGGACCTTTCTATCCAACCAATCTTCTATCTCTTTCTTATTTGGACTCGAATGATGCGACATCACACATCTCGTTATGCAACAGAACCATTTGTTGGCTTGATGGGCTCTGACCCAGGTTCAATGTTAGTCAGCCAAGAAAATCCCTACACTACTGGCCCTTTCAGCAATAGTTCGCAGAGCATGGATTGAAATCTCACCTGAAGTAGTATGGGGGGATGCAGGAACCAAGTTTCCGCACCCTTAGATAGTCATGATGTCAACTTTATACCTTAAACCCTTCCTTCATGTAGATTGTAGATTGTTAAACCCTTCCTCTCTTCTATCTCTTAGAACCCTCGCGAAGGTAGACGATCATCCTTCATGCAACCCTAAATGATGATTCAGGCCTTTACATGCCTTTGTAAATATGCTATTGTATAAGTTCCAAAATTATCTCAAGCGTTCACCAACTTTATCATACAATTAAGATTGTCTTTGCATAAACATATGTTCTTATTTTCATTCAAATAACAGATAGAAATAGATATATTCATGCATCAAATTAGCATTATAACATAAACCTAGAACTTAACATAGCATAATCACATACAATCCACAGAGGAAAAATACATAGTAAGTTCAGAATACTTCTCTTTATTGATGATTCAGAGTTTCAATATAGACTCTATCTGCCCTAGGCACATAGCTGTAGGGGTTCATGCAATTAGCTGTGGACTTCTACCCTAGGCCTTTTCGTACTCAGCTATAGAGCCTCTTCCTACGCTATGAGTCTATCTCTTAACTCTTTACAAACTCATCAAGCACTTTTGCTTCAGTGACTACTTTCCTTAGACTCCTCTAAGACCTCATTTTTATACAATCCCATGGTCCATGGACCAAGGGCGGATCTCTAAAATCAACACAACCTATCTAGACTAAGGGTAGAAAACCATTTTTGACTCTTGATATCTTCATGTTCCATGACCACAAAATGTGGAGACTTTACATTCCTTTACACAAAGTTCGGGCATTATGCCCTAAAACTTGGGTTTTTAACCCCAAAATTGACCCCCAAGGGACATGTTCCCAACAATAACTATGGTTAATATTTGAGGTAGTCAAACCTAACCACTAGTAGGTTATGAGTTGTCTTATAACCAGGCCACTAGGAGGAAAAGGGGCACCATTCTTTCGACTGCATTTGTTCCATAGCTGAGCAAAAAAAGATGAGAGAGATAGGAGATAGAGAATATAGAGAGGAATTATGGATTGTAGTAGACCACAAGCCACAATCCATATTTATTTGTACTCATAGACATTTTCTATTCAAGGAAGGAAAATAAAGTAACCTCACCTTCCAGCTAGATTTTTCTTCCGAAAGGGTTTCCTTGGTCATATCCTGTGTCAAATGTGTGTGTGAGATTTTATTTCATTGTTCCATATCTTTTGCATAATTTTTAATTTGAATGTGTTGGATATTAACAATATTATACATATCCAGAAATCTAAAAAGAAATATAATTGTAATAATGTAAAATTTCAGATTTTAAATATGTTAAACACACATGGAAGCAAGAATAATCTGAATGATAAATCATGAGAGTACAATTTTTATTAACAAATGATTTACATTTATAGTACATGTAGTGACCGTTGGGTTTCACATCCCAAGGTCTCTTGGACTTATTTTGTCCATTCGGCTTCCACTCTAACCCATCGAGGATTAGGTGTCCAACATTCCCCCCCTTAATCCGAAGGGTTATGTATGAGTCCAAGAAGAGAGCTATAATACAAAATGTTCAAAAATGCATGGTAGCACTAGGCTGAAAGTGCTCTATGAAATGTTGGTATAAAGGGCGGTGGTTTAAGGATGACCACCAACACTGGAACGCTTAGTGCAGTTCTCAGAACTCTTCCAAAACTAATAAGAAGCTGAAGTCTTCTACTAGAGGGAGTGCTCCTATTTTTTTGAAGAGGGAAACCTTCAACCATGAAAGGGAGGTCTCACCTGACATAAAAGGGAGAACTTCAACCTGAAAAGGGAAGTCTCAACCTGTGATGGTTTAAGGATGACCAACAACTTTGGAATGCTTAATGCAATTCCTGGAACTCTTCCAAAAACTGGCAAGAAGCTCTAGAGTTCTGCTAGAGGAAGTGTTCTCAATTTTGTTCCTGGAATTCTTCCAAAACTGGCAAGAAGCTGAAGTCTTTTGCTAGAGGAAGTGTCCCAGATTGCCAACTGAAGGCATGCTCATGGGCATCTTTGTTTCTGGCTACAACTCTAAAATTGGTGTGGCAGGTTGTGGCTCAGGCTCGCTTGATGTGACTTGAAGCTGTAGATGACCATCATTTCCCCCCCTGTCAGATACAAGGTGAGATGATGGAGAAAACTCAACTGCAAGACTGTTCAATACTTTGGAACAAGTTCTGACATGTATTTGGAATATCATCTTGGTTGTTGATGCCCATTGCCAAGAAGCGATCCATCCAAGATGAATCTTTTTTCTTGTAGGACATTTGTTTTTGAAGCATTTGCTTGAAGAATGACTCGTTTTATAACAATGCTTACATGGATGAAGATAAAAACAATGATATTTCAAATGGCCAACTCGGTCACAGTGTTGGCATTTCACAATCTGTTGTTGTTGTTGTTGCTATGGAAGCGGGGTAGAATCTGGAACAGCTGGAGGTGAATTGTCATGAGGAGCAGGTGAACTATCATGAATGAATCCAGCACTCTGAAACTGAATGGGCTTTGAGTAGTCTAGAATATGAAAGTACAAGTCGTTTTCATATCCAAGACCAGTTATGTGCTTGTTGTGGACAAGTTTTTCTCAATGTCTGATGATGGGCTCGGGAAGTGCCGACTGAGTTTCTGCATCTACATGTACAACTGCTGCTTTATTGGGTACTAAATCTGAACCAGCTGTAACATTATTGACTTTCTGTTTATGGGAGTTGGTTTCAATATTTTGAACAGAAACAGGTTCAGAATGATGACTCCACTACTATAATTCTTCCTGTTGTAGCTTTGTCTCAAGTTGCAAAAACTCAATATTCTCTTGTACATTAAGCAAACAGGTTCTAATGTCAACAAGAGAAGCTTTGCTTATTCTTACTGTACCATGATCAGAGGAATGTATCAGAGTTTTTAAGAACTCCAATACTTCACCAATTCTGGCTATTTTATTCATTGTCAAAGTTACACTTATCAGAACTATGAACTTCTAGAGAAAAATCAACACTTTCTCGCAATATGTCAATACAATTGGATTTTACAACAGATTGCAATTGTCTTCAAAAATAGTAATGGCTCTCAATTTCAGTTGTGTTTGGTTATATAAGCTTCATATAAGCTTCATATTCTAACACATTTGAAATAACATATAGTAATCAACACCACATAAGGAGCATGAATCGACAAGAAAAATCACCAACGCATATGCTAGATTGAAGAGCAACCACGGGATTTCAAAAGGCAAATTTCTTAATATATAAAACCTGACAAGAATAGAGAAGGAACAATGCTTTGAACTCTGGATTCAAAACCTCTCACGCTTCCATTTCTTCATCGGGAAGGGATGCATTTAAAACCATTTTTTGTGGCCCACATGGAATGAAAAGTTGTTGTCACATTATTTGCAATTATGGAATATAGCTAACGCCAAAGAAATGGATCGAATCATCACCATTTTCACACCATCCATTGTCTTACCATTATACGCAGTGCATACACTTTGGGAAAGACTGATAAACACGGCCTCCTCACTTGTATAGTAGAAGAATTCACACCCAGACTTGTGCAATCCCAACGATCTCTGGCAATACTAAGTGAGAGTCCAACTATAATCGAATTGTCTCTGGATTAAGCAAATTGACTTGTCTAGAAAATAATAAACTCGTTCAAGAAGATTATTGTTTTAGGAATTAAATGCATAGTTGCATCACTCATTACAGAACGATAGCATCAATTCTTATATTAGTGAAGTATTTGATCTCCAACAATCACACTATAGGCGTCTAGTCTTCGAAAGTGACAACGTACGCAAAATTGTTCAGAATTGCAGAAAGCATTCATATGTGGCAGCAAAATTTGTCCATCAAGCCATGCACAGAGAAAAACCATAGTTCATAGGAAATTTATCAAAAAATATGATATATATACCCATTTGCAGGAGTGCACACGCCAATCTACACATTCTTTAATGTCATGCAACATTCACCATCACACAGCAGAACACTAGCAGCTGATGTTAAACACACGACAATGAACAAGGTTTAACACACCTCCAAGGTTCACAATACTTCTTGAAATTTCATTATTTCACAAGCGTCCATTGGGAATGCATATCTTTCAATACTTGGAGCTGATCAAATACCCGACTATAACTCGCCAAAAAGCTCGTCGATGACAGATAGCTGCTTTAAGGCCTTATATAAAACTCATTTAAAGTACATTTCTTAAACTTGAAACTCGCTTCATACTCTTCAACATTCGTTTGTTTTAGCACTGAACATTTTGAACATAGTAAGATTATTAATTAATCTTGCTAAGTGTCTCAAGAACCAAAATTTGCTTGCTTTTAAGTAGCACCAGCTCCCTTTCCCTTCTTTCTTTGTATCTTTTTCACGTAAAACTCAAGCTCATGACCCTCAAGAATATACCCATCAGCACATCCACATTGGCCTAGATGTGAAGCAATTGCAGCCAAAAGCTGACCACTAGCAAATTTCTCTTCTAGATGTGTGTCAAGTTTGTGACCTTCTTGTCGCTTCTCGATCTTCCTCAAAAGATGTTTTCCTTTTTTTCTTCTCCTCCTCAACTGTAGCTTCTCCCTCCTCAGTAGTCTCTTTCTTGGCCGCAGCAGCAACAACCTTCCTTGAAAATGCAAATCTTCCAAATGAACAAATATCACCTGCAACTAGCTCTGTAGCTGACAAATATAGACTGTAACTTGAAGCAAACCTATCTACCTTAAAAATTTTGAACCTTTAAAGAAACCTTATTTAAAGTACATGTCCTAAACTTCAAAATGACTTTATTTTCTTCAAAATTTCTCCATTCCACAGATGCGGATCTCTTAAAAGATCAAATATCGAATAATGAAAATGCCTTACCACATGGTAATCTGAAATAATTTCACAGTAGCCTCACCATTAAATCCGTAATGCAGATTTCTTTATACCTTGTGTATATGGGCTCGAGTAGACAGCTCTTTTATGCGGATTTCTTTTACTATAATTTCAAAAGCTAGAAAAACAATGGAAGGTTGCCTATTCGTTTCACATCAGGTTTACGAAGCTTCCGTTGCACATACCATCTCCATCTCTCGCAATGAAACAATGATTCAATGTATTTAGAATTGGAAATGTATTCAGAATTGGAGGAATGTAACGTATTCAACGTTAGAATGTAACGTCTGATGAATCTTAGCTACAACCATAATTTAGGTAAGGATTCGATGTCTTCAATACATAACTTCCACAATGTGGACCTGTATTTTAGTGGAGCGTTAGGGTTAAATAATGATAGAGTGACAGGTCTGAGTGATGGCAGGTTTGAGGGGCATTTTTATGCATAGTTCGAGCATATATAATTAAGAAAATTCAGGCTTCGATAATAATTAAGACAATTCAGGTTGTCGAATTATCTTAGCGTTCATAATGGAAAATACAGAAGTCATATGAAATATAAGTTGTAGATCTGAAAACTTTTAATCCAATGAGGATGGGTAGCACTGACAAGCTTTGGGCACCCACACTCTAGTTCAATTTATTTTCAGAGAGCAAACGTTTAATAATTGGACAACAAATGTTTAACAGTTGGACAGCAAACAGTCGCCTTCTGGCAGACAGAGAGCAAATGTTTATGAATAGCAAATGTTTATGGACAGACGGGACAGTGAGAGACGAAAAATAGAGACCTGCAGATTTCAAAGGTCAGGAATGTCAGGGATCATAGAGTCAACGTGCCAGGAATTTTAACTCTCAAAATTTTTGCACGGCCTTCAACACATAGCAGAGGTCATATTTATAACCACATTCCATAGTCTAAGGCATACAATGGATATTTAGATATGTACAAACGCATCTGCCTCACACTATTTCAATGCTTTCCATACACCACATTGTGGTATTCATTCAATGCACCAAAAATTATACATATGCCAGCAAAAATATATACAACGAATTCAACACCAATGCATGAATTAATCAACTAGCAATATCACTGCACCAAGAGTTCATGACCCACATAACATTAATGGTCAATGCATAGGTCTGGTGAGAGAAACACAACAAAAGGCCACAAGCAAACAGTGACTCAAATATGAGTAGGGCTAGAATTTGCCTGCTCTGATACCATGTTAAACACACATGGAAGCAAGAATAATCTGAATGATAAATCATGAGAATACAATTTTTATTAACAAATGATTTACATTTATAGTACATGTGGTGACCGTTGGGTTTCACATCCCAAGGTCTCTTGAACTTCTTTTGTCCATTTGGCTTCCACACTAACCCATTGAGGATTAGGTGTCCAAAAAAATATAATTTTATCAGATCTATTGTGACGAACTATCTAGTGGAATATCTAAGGCATTTTATGGATCATGTCTATTTATTAATTTATTTATAAATAAATATATATTTAATTGATAATAAAAGTAAAATAGATAATAAATTTTTTTCTTATGGTAAATGTAAATTTTGTTTATTATTATTATTTATTATATTATTATATATCAATTTGATATTAAATATTGGAAAGGGTTACACATCTTCCTTATACTTGATAATAAGTAAAATTTCATGAATATTTCACATGAACAATTTATCACAACAAATGTGATAAAGCATTGAAATATTTATTGTGAATGTTAATTTTCTTTGTATTTTATATTCTTTAATTACTGGTTTTCATGCTCAAATGTACAAAATGTATGAAATGCAAAAAATGGAGAATACAAACACATAGACACACACATACCATTCACAAATAAACATGATATCTACCTAGCGAAACCCATATGAGAGAATTCCTAGCTAGAAACTAAGGCTACTTCACTTTTTCATCTCTAATATCAAAATATGCAAGTAGAAAGAAATAGGTACTCTCTATGGAGTTGCTTGAGACCTATGATCTATAAGGTTTCTACATAATCTTATTCCATTTTTTTGTATTAAAACTTCCCACCTCTAGTTACTTTGGTAAACTATGGAATAAATACAATAACATGGAATGGAATTTCCACTTCTCTCAGTGGTTTGATATTTAACATAGCTTGATAGCCATCTAGGTGTGGGGTTTTGACTTCCTAAATTCTTAATTTTTTGTAGAAAATTTACACATAAATTTATTCATTAGAAGAAGAAAAAAAACCCCAAGGGGCTACTTGTAAAACAACCCCAAACCCAAAACTAGGCATCTAGCAAATTCAAAACCCTAAGGATCCTCATTGAACACAAATCCTAGGTGTAAGAGACTGACAACCATGAGAAGGCCAAAATACATACATAAAAAACATAGAGGGCACATAGACCCACTTGTTGTAACATGCTTTATTTTTTCTAAGTTTAGTTTTTATTTATAAAGGAGGGTATGAAAAAATGAAGGAAAAATGGAAATATGAAAAAATAGAAAATAAACAAAAAAGATGAAATAAAACTACATCTAAATAAAATCAAAATTTGTGTAAGTGTGCTTGTTTAAATGCCACTTCATAGAAATAAATTTCATTGTAATAAATCAAGGTTTTGTGTGTAGCTTGTTTTCATGCCATAACCTTTTCTTCTGATTTGAATCACAAAGTTAAATCTTGATCAAATCATTTAAATTTATGTTTTAGACTAGCGAATAAGTTCACCAAAATTTTTAATCTTGTTCGAACACTAGAAGATAAGATAGAATAGGATAAATTAATTATCTAATATCCTCAAAGTTTGGCCAAAGTTTTATTAGATTAGGATTAATTAGTGAATTAGGAAAATAAGGCTACTAGTGTAAATGTGCCAAAATTAGATCAGTTTTTAATAAAAATTTAATTACCTCTTAAAAGGTGATTAATATGTTGTGAATAAATATTGTTATGATTTTAGGTCAAAGTCATATATGAAAAAATAATTTTGTCGTTAAGCTCTAAAGGGAAAGCAAAAAAAAACTGTGATCTTCCTCCTCGCCAGATCAACGGCGGGGAAGCCACTTCACACCCCCTCTCCAAGATATGTGAGAATGACAAGGGGGTGCGAAATGTAGTTTTATTCTTGTTGGCTCCCCCGATACGTGTCACCACCTCTTCACTTCGCACCCCCCTCACATAATACCACATACCAACACCCCCCCTTCCAAAATATGCTTTCTGGTTTCCTGTGCCTCCCGATACCGCGTCAACAATAACAACTCCCCCACCTTCTGCTTGCAACCATTGTATGATGCCTGTCCCCGGTCCAATTCGACCTATCCATTCTACCCATTAATGTTCTCCCTCTGCATTAAATGCCCATTCTTCTGATCGGTAAGGACTTCCCTATAATGGTAAATTAATCTCAATTATAAATAATCCCCTCGCCTGTTACACCTTGCTCTCCTAAACTTCTCTTTCACTGTTTGACTTCATTGTTCCTATTTTTATAGTTTATTTCGTTATCGAGCCTACAAACAATACGCATCATCTTGAGGTATCCTTGTTCCTTTTTCTCTTATCCTTCATTACAATTTTGTAACCATGGCTCCTAAGAGAAAATACAAGCCATTTGCTTTTTCTTCTGCATTACAGGAAAACCCAAAGGCCTTTGATTCCTTAGACCTAGACCACATTCCATTAGCTAACCAATATTTCAAAATCACATACACAGAGTGTGAATTTTACATGTTTGAATTACATAATTAGTTGAAGCAAACCTACATTGAATCTAAAGATAACATAAATCTATGGGAATCCCTTCTACTGCTGAACATGTTCCCTCAAAACCATGTTCATTTGGTTCCAAGCTAAGTATAACCCTTTGTAGAGAACCATGGTAGCTCAGAATGGAGAGATTTTGATATCTATCAACCCAGAAATCATAAAAAAAAATCTTTTTATCCCTGAAAATGTTTCCCTTAGCTTTTTCTCCACTGCATTATTAATGGAGCTATATCAAAAGCTAACCTTCCCTTAAAGAGCTCAGATTTTTGTGATCTTTCTCCCTAAATACGATGAGATCCCTTAAAGGAATCCTCCTTATCCAGCATCCATGTTGCCTGAGAGATCTAAGCACATCATTTCCCTACTTTCTTGCTTGTTAGGCTACCAAACAGATCAATGGGTAGATGAATCTATCCTAGTTTATCGATCCACTTTCTCTAAAGAAAACAAATCTGCCTTCATGTATAATTACAATTAATTCTTGGTTGAATCTATGCATGAGAAATTAATGAATATAACTACTAAAGGAGTGTTTAAATACTCCTTTGTGCTAGTACATATGTTTATCTTTCATCAAGGAGACATGTTACCTATTGTTCTACACATGTAGGATGATTAGCAAGTGATTCAAGCAGTCACACAATGGACCTCAATGATTAGGGAGAACTCAACTGAGTTCATATTTTTAGACTTCATTGGTTGTTTCATTCATCCAGTTGAACGACTTCTCAGAAGCCAAAGTGAACCTAGGATCAGTACAGAAATCAAAAGGATCTTGCATCTCACTGATCAAGCAAGAACATGAGACTGATATATGTACCAAAACTATATAAATATTAGAGTATATGGATGTGAATTTGCTCCATATAAAATGCCCAAATATGTTCCAATGGAAATTTTCTCTCTGGAATATATTAGGAAAATGATTAATATGGATAAACTTCATTTTATTTCAGGGAAGACGAAATCTCAGTTCAAGATAAAGTCACAAGTAGTATCATTCATTTGTAATACTAGATCATTAGGTTTAGAAGCAAATGCAATCCTCAAACAGATGGGTTTTCAACCAAGCTTCACCTAGTCTTATGACCCATTTAGTATTATTTCAAACTTAAGGGTGGAACTCAAAACCACACCTTACAATCATACACCAAGACCAGAGATTGAGAAGTATAAAAATCAAGAAAAGTGGGAGGAGAATACACTTCAAGAAGAAGAAGAACATGTTTTGCCTCCTTCTACTCTTCGAACTCCTACTTCTCACACCAAGCTAGACAAGAGGCCTAGAGAAGGATCTTCATCATCAACAGTTAGAGAAAAGGATATCATTCATTATCAAAATAAATCAAGGATTGGCTCGGAAGGAACTACTACTACTGAGGGTCAAAAAGAGGTTATCATCATCAATTTGGACGATTCATAAGTTTCTATAGGGATAGAAGAACCTGTAATCACTACTCCATCTTCTTCTTTAGCTTCACAAAATTTGTTAGAGATCACCCAATCTGCAGGACCAAGGGAAAAAAAGGAGCCAAACATCTTCACAAATTTCCTTGAAATTAAGAAGAAGAATGAAGCTTTAAAGGCAAATGTTTATGCACAATTTTGGAAGAAGACTTCTACTTCACATCACAATTTATTCATAGCTTTTCACAACAAAAATGGTATAATGCAAATGGATTTTCTACAGCCGTAAGTGCCCTTTACCAAGGCTTCTTCTCATTGAAGACTGTATTTTCTTTTGATGCTAATCAGATACACCCAATTGATCAAATGGACATGCATAGGCAGTCTTGTGACATGATTTTCTCTACCATGACCAATACTACTATGGCATTGTCAAAACTTATAACTACTCTGTAAGATGTGCAGTCACAATTGAAGATCGAGAACATATCATCTTTAGCAAAGGATAATAGGGTTAAGTCATTAGAATACTTAGTGATCAAAATTGGATATGACCCTACTAATGTTAAATCTGCAGAATATATTATCAAAATGAAAAATGTAGATATTACAACATTGAGGAAGTAGCTCAAACTGCCTTCTACAGAGGACCCACAAACCAAGGAGATATCAGAAAGTGAACAATAGAAGGAAGAAATGCTTAAGATCATAATGGCGAAGAATGTATAGATAAATACCATGGAGGAGAATATTGAGAAATTTCTTAAGGAAAAAGAGCAATTTACTCAGTTAGCTATAGCTCCCATCACAACTATTC
Source organism: Pinus taeda (assembly GCA_000404065.3). NCBI lineage: Eukaryota > Viridiplantae > Streptophyta > Pinopsida > Pinales > Pinaceae > Pinus > Pinus taeda. The sequence goes on from APFE031582606.1 coordinate 238,531, forward strand.
TTATTACAGTGTCTAGAACAATAGGGGAATCTACATCATCCACAGTAGAATCTACATCAACAACAGGATATTTGAAAAAGCTCTTACATGAGCTCACTCACCAGAAACAAGAAAATGAAAGGATCCACAAGAAATTTAAGAATTTGGAAGCTCAGAAGATAAAAAATGACACTTTGTATATTGAATAAATGCATAAGACCCACAGGTTGACAAAACTGATAGAAGAGATGTAGACTGAGTCATTGTTACAGATCCATTTGGGCACATCAATCCCATCATCTAGATTAGTGTTTTAGGGTTCATCAAACCCTAATTTCAGTTGCTACATGCCCTAAACAAGTCAACCCTTTGAATGCCTCCTTCCCAGACAATTTCATTGCATGAAGACATCCTGAAATTACGTGTAGGGGGGCCAGCGCAAGTAGGCCCATGTAAGGGTGTGGAACAGAGTAGTTAAGTCCATGTTAGGGTGCTCTGCAGAGAACTTAAGCTTCCTTTCACCTACGCTGTGTGAGTTTGAGTGAAATTGACATAGGGTTTGGGGAATATTCTTATCTTTTGGAGTCATCTAGAAGGTTCCCTCACATATAAACTCCTATGAGCTCGAAAATATGAGGAATGAGTTAAGATGCATCCTATCCACTCATCCCTTCCTCCATGGAACTAATTCTAAGTATGGAAGGCCATTCAATGCCACCATTTATGACAAAACCTCCTTCATCTCCCTATAAATTGACCACTCCTCTAATAGATGAGGGGCTGGATTATGTTGAATTGTAAGGAGATAATGTTGTTGTGAGATTTGTCTTGGAAGAAAGTATTGTAATGCTACAAGTTTGTCATGCTTTTGTTATGATTTGGATGGGATCCAATCTAGAGGAATGACTTTGAATCAGAAAAAATGGTTGTAATTCCTTCTTCTATTTAATAAATTATTTGAATCTTTCTCCCATATGTTTGTATTGTCTTATAATGCTTATATGTGTAAAATGTATCTGATTCTATTCACTTATATTCAATAGATCTTTTACTTTGATCGATTCTTTGTTTTTTGTTTGTGTTTATAGGTACTTCTCTAGCGTATTAAGTATGGGAAGGAGTGACAAGATCGATACAAAGGATATGAGAGGAAAGTGGAACTACAAGTATGTCTTCTCATATTCTCATCTTATCTATTTCTTATAGGAAAAGACTAAAATTCTTTAAAATGTTGTTCTAGATATGGCTACTTATATAGGGAAATAGTATTTATCCATAGATACCAAATTCTCCAAAACAAATTGGTGACTCCACTGGGAAAGATCCTCTTTCCTAATAGTTTATCCACCTCCTAAGACATCCTTGTAGACCCCACTTGTGTTGATAGATTGTAATTCATCTCTTTTGCATTGAAAATTTGGTGAAAACTATGTCAAATCGCCTTTTGAAATGGCTCACTATCACCAGTGAAGGATTGTGAGGGACACAGTGAACTACAGAGCACCCTTGGCTTAGGGACAGTTCTCTGAAGTTCACTGTCTCCCATTCAGGGCTGCGTTGATCCTCCTAGGGTCAGTTTCCCACCTTTGGATGTGTTTTTTCCAACTTTTCTTTGTTTGTTTGTTTGTTTATTGATCAATGAATGTTATGTCTCAGAGAACGAGTTTCCATCTCCTTGTCTAGCCCTAATTTGATTTGATTAATTAATGTTTCTTTAATGTTTTCTTTTTCATTATCAATTTATATTCAAAGTTAGAATATATTTGATTAATCTTTGTTCAAAAGAAAGTGTCGTAAAGTCTTTGTTCTTATAAAAAGATTGATTGATTGTATGTGCAATAGTTTCCTTTTTGATCATCATAACATTAAGGGATTCAAAAAGAAAAACTTGCATCATTCATATTGTAGTTTGTGAATGCTTGAAAGGAGTAGCTAGGGAAATTTAATTATATGTGCTCTTTACTCTTTGTCAAAGATATGACTGCTCTATCCCTAATAGCTAAGGTTTTCATTGTTCAATTGAATGAAAATAATGCTTATCATATTAGTTGCATTTTAGGAATTGCCAACATACATCACATGGTGAACCTTGATAGGAAAATTCTAAAGAAGATCAAATTAAAATTTATCTTAATTTACCTAATGGAGAATTGTCACTTAACGAAGCAACATTTAGAGGTTCTAGGCTAGAGACGTGTTCTTGTGTTGTAAAACAGAGCAATTGTCGCTAACTTGTTTGCAATACATCCCGAGTGTGATACCTGATTCCATGTATGTGAGTATATCTTAGCTCATCCACGTACCTTCGTGTCTATAGGGCGGTGTTACAGTACGTAAAGTATATGGGATTGATCTCACTGTGCGGTTTTCATTAGACAATGATTCTACAGATTGGGCCTCTGCGTACTTTTGGGTATATATGGGAGGACAAAACTAGGTTTCTATCCATCCTTAGTTACCCAATTTGGCTACCTTGTACACTATGATACACCAAACACAACATTCGGGGAAATTGCCTGCCCGTACTTCTTAGTTCGCCGGGAGGTATTTTGCAGTTCACATTTGCTTGGTAAACCTTTTGCCTAGAATATCCCTTTTTTGTTTTGTTATGTTACTTTGATTAAAATAATATTAATTGACCATGGAGAAAATCCTCCACACTCACTCAGTTGATCTTAGGTTGAAACATATGGTGACAAATCCAAAGTCCACCAATCAAGGAATTCCTTTTGATGGGAATCCTAGTCCTTTTCCTCCTTTCAGAAATATTGGCGCTCCTTATATGGCTACATTATCCATACCGGGATTTACCATTGGCTTACCAGTATGGTTTTTTTCAACCTCCTTGGTTCAAAATGTCATGATTTCTCCATAATCGATTACACCTCCAACTAGAAAAAATCAACCTCCAGTTGATCCTAAAGTTGACCCTTTGCCTTGTTCCTTGGTTATTTCTTCCTCCCCTTCTTCCTCTTCGCCTGGTGAAAGTATTGGTACTCGTAACCAGGTGGCTAAGAAGAAGAATAAAGGGAAGAATAAGAAGAACAAGAAGCAAATTCAGTAAAGGGGTAACCAAGCAACCATTGCTTTAAATGCAACATCTGATGAGAAACCAAACTTTGTGAGGGAGACCATCTTCTTCGCAATTGTCTTGATATTCTTGAGATCTTAGAAGAATGTTCTTCTCATTCACATCATCCCATGCCATCAACTTTTGGAGATCATGTTGGTGACACACCATCAACTAGTGGTAGTAACTTTCATGGAAAGAATGGTAAGGTTAAGTTTCCTTGTAGGTTATGTGCAGGGAATCACCCCATTCACCTTTGTCCCTATCTGGATGAAGCCAAAAAAGTGTTGGATAACTATCCTGCTTCTCCGCAGTGACTTCCATCTGGTTACAGGAGACTCTCCCTTAATCCTTCACTAGTTGATAAATTGAATAACCAAAATAAACCATCAGTCAAACCCACTCTCTTTGAATTTGAATCCCATGATTTTATACCTGACCGATCACTGGTCGAGGAAACAATTGACCCAATTTCACCTTCAGTTAATCATACTTTTTCTAAAGAGAGTGAATATAATACCACTCAAGTTATTTTCGTTTCTTCAGATTTGAATGAGCTTGGGGGCAATCCTCCCATTCCATCAAGACAGGAGGAAAATCCTCCTGCTCTCGTAACTTAAGGGGTTAATTCTCCCATTTCTACAATACCCCCTCCAAGTAGTTTGGTCACTTCCTTTGATTGGAATCGATTGGGAGGATGTCGTCTTCCTTCTTATCTTCCTTTTCATATCATAGTACAGGTTTGTAATATGATTGTATCTGGCACTATTATAGATGAACGTGCATCTATGAGTGTCCTTTCCTCAACTACTTGGAAAGTGCTCGGTTCGCCACCTCTTGTGCCTGTTACCCAGAATCTATTGACTTTTAACAGAGGAACAAGTCAACCATTAGGGATCCTCCCTCAGTTGCCTATTACTTTGGGAGAAAAAATCGTTTATTTGAACGTGATGGTAGTCCTAGGCCCTTTAGATTAAGATTTACTTCTTGGGCGCGATTATGTTTATGACATGGGAGATATTGTTTCAACACTCTTTCAAGTGATTTGTTTCATGCATGAAGGAAAAATTGTCACCGTTGACCAGCTTTCATTTCCTGGTCCAAATATGGCTTCCAGTAATCCATCTTCCCTAAGTGGTCCTTTTGTACCAGTGGTATCATCCCGTCCACGGGTTAATTATGTGGCAACCTGTTCCATGCCTACATCAATTGACGATCAATTCTGTGATGTTGTACATTATGTACTGAGGGAACTGGAACCAGATCTTGGATTCCTTGCTATAGATCCATTCCAGAGCATTGTTCTAGCATCTGATGAGAACATATTGGAAGTCATGACCTCTTATGAGTCATGAAAAAGGAATATGAGGATATTTATTTTACTGTGTCAACCTCATTAAAAAATAAAACAGGCCGATGAGGATAGTTCTTTTACTGTGTCAACCTCATTAAAAAATGAAATAGGGCCATGAGGATAGTTCCTTATCTTTTGTCAACCTCGTTAAAAAAATGAAATCAAGGATATGAGGATATTTCCTTGTCTTGTGTCAACCTTGTTAAAAAATGAAACAAGGAATATGAGCATAGTTCCTTGTCTTGTGTCAAACTCATTAAAAAATGAAACAAGGTCCCCTGGAGCAAAGTTACAAGTCGAGTCTTTGATTAGATCTCATAAAATCCCAGTTGAGTCTTTCACTTGATCTTGTAAAAGAACCTTCATTCCATCCACCTGATAGCCATGAGTAGTCTACTTAGGTGAATGTAATGAAGCTTGGGGGGCATGCACCTAGTGGTAAAGTTAAGTTTCCCTATAGGTTATGTGAATGTAATCACCCCATTCACCTTTTCCCCTATCTAGATGAAGCCAAAAAGGTGTTGGATAACCGTCCTGCTTCACCGCAGCGACTTCCATCTAGTTACAGGAGACTCTCCCTTTCATCATGCGGGGGGCATGTAAACCAATTTCAAACATAATTTTTCCTCATTTCAAGCTTGTGTAAAAATGAAACCAGTTTGAAGCAAAGTTTTTCCTCATTTCAAGCTTGTGTAAAAATGAAACTAGTTCCAAGCATAGTTTTTTGTTTCAAGCTTGTGTAAACATGAAACTGAATCCAAGCATAGTTTCCCATGGTTCAAGCTTGTGTAAAAATGAACCCATTTCCATTTTATCCCTCGTGATTCCATTCTATCAACCTCTTTTTTTAGATGAGCCTTGGTTGTTTTCATCCCATTGCCACCATCCCTTTGGCTGATCATATGCTTTCACTTGGTTGTTTTACCGTTTTTGAGGAACAATTGTAATGAGTGGTCTTATTAGCTAGCCTCTTCACATAAATCAACATGTTTTGAGAAGTTCCAACATCATCGGAACCAGTTGCTATTCTAGACACCACTCATTCGTCAAAATGGAGTCCTCTTTAAGGTCTTTTCAGACTCTCTAAACATGAAAAGACTGCCAAGTGCTTGTCCCTTCCAGCTCGTTAACGGATTTGAAATGACATCTCTCTTATATTATTTTACACTTTTTTGGGCTTGAGAGATTAATTTACAAAAATGAACTTGTGGAGTTTTCTTTTTGTCCCTTTTCAAACTCTATAAACATGAAAAGAACTGAGTTATCTTTGTCGTTAAACTAGTTAAAACATCAAATAGTGACAAACTTGTCCATATATACAACACCATGTTTCACCTTTGCTAGACACATTAAAACAACAAATAGTGATGGATTCACCCGAAGGGTGGAATTATACAATAAGCATATGTTATTCTCCTCAAGCCTGATAAAAACTAAAAAGGTACTCGTCAACAATGACTGAGGAAAATGGCAAAAAGAGGAAAACCATTTTATGGTAGCACGTCGCTCTTGAACATGACACTTTCACTCCATCACCGTGACAATTTGGTTTGGGTTATTAGTTTCATGGTTATCATACCATTGGTTTATCATACCATCCATAAATTTGTTTTGGGTCAATGCTACCAATTCATTTTGGTGTCGCCGACATGTTCAAGAGAAGTTATTGAGTCAAGATTCATCCTTTGCAATACCATAAACCTTCATTTTCATGACCACCATTCCTGAACCTTGTATCGTCGGTCAAATTCCATCTCTAAAATTGCTATACTCATTTCATGCCCTCCTACGATGAGTCGCTTCTTGTTGACATCAGCACATTATCCAAGAATTTGACTTAGAAACACCCTTCCAATACCTTGAGGCTTGCATGCATCAATGGCAGGTTTCTCACTTATGGCAATATGTTGACATCAATGGCATTCAAATAAAAGAATTTGTATGGTGTTTGACATCAAATCATCCATTCAAACCATGCAGAATGTACTACAGTACCTTGAGGATCATTATCATTATCAGTGATTTCTCTCGCATCTGTGAACAACTCACATCATTGGCTAGTAATCAGATGGTGTCTTCCGATGTTCGACTTCAGATCACATATTCACATTGTTAGACTTGCACTTGAGCAAACGATTGAACGAGATAGAAGATCCCAAATCTAGTTTCATCCATTTAGGCTGCGATTTCAGGAGTACTAAATCATATGTATAATGGCTTTACATTGATGGTCATTCCGATCATGGGTCTATATCTGTAGACGACATTTTATGTACATGTAATGAAATTTTATATGCTAAGCATGGGAATGCCTTCCCTCAGCGATTCATGTAAAAATAAAATATCATGATATATGTATTGTAATTGATGTAGGTTACCTTCTAGTTTGATAGCTCCTCATCACATCGTAAAGAATTTCATTCGATATTGGCAATTTTTCGACTTCATGCTTTAGGGGCAACTGTTACAGATCCATTTGGGAACATCAATCACATCATCTATATTAGTGTTTTATGGCTCGAAAAACCCTAATTTCAGTTTCTACATGCCCTAAATAAGTCACCTATTTGAATGCCTCCTTCCCAGATAGTTTCATGACATGAAGACATCCTAAAATGACCTCTAGAGGGACCAACGCAGGTAGGCACATGTAGGGGTGAGATATAGAGCAGTTAAGTCCATGCCAGGGTGCTCTCTAGAGCACTTAGGCTTCCTTTCATCTGTGCTAGATGATTTTGAGTGAAATTCACATAGGGTTTGGGGAATATTCTTATCTTTTGGAGTCATCTAGAAGGTTCCCTCACTTATCAACTCCTATGAGCTCGCAAATGAATGAGGAATGAGTTAAGATGCATCCTATACACTCATCTCTTCCTCCATGGAACTAATTCTAAGCATGGAATTCCATTCAATTCCACCATTTATGACAAAGCCTCCTTCATCTCCCTATAAACTGACCACTCATCTAACTGATCAGGGGCTGGATTATGTTGAATTGTAAGGAGATAATGTTGTTGTGAGATTGGAAGAAAGTATTGTAATGCTACAAGTTTGTCCTGATTTTTATGTGATGTGGATGGGATCCAATCTGGAGGAATTACTTTGAATCAAAAACAGTGGTTGTAATTCCTTCTTCTATTCAATAAAGTATTTGAACCTTTCTCCCATATGATTGTATTCTCTTATATTGCTTATATTTGGGAAATGTATCTAATTCCATTCACTTATATTCAATAAATATTTTTCTTTGATCGATTCTTTGTTTTCTATTTGTGTTTACAGGTACTTCTCAAGCATATTGAGTACGGGAAGGAGTGATAGGATCGATACAAAGGAGACGAGAGAAAAGAAGAACTACAAGTAGGTCTTCTCATCTTCTCATCTTATCTATTTCTTATAGGAAAAGAATAAAATTCTTTAAACTATTGTTCTAGATATGGCTACTTATCTATGGAAGTAGTATTTATCCATAGATACCAAATTCTCCAAAAGAGTCATTAATGGCTCAAACCTTGGCCCAAGCCAAGGAAAGAATTTGGGCATATATTAGTCATTCCATAACTGAAGTATGGCCCTCCATTTAGATCTTTTTTGAGCAGGAGGAACTTATAAACAGATGTCAGATAGCTATTCATGAAGTTAAGCAAATTATTAAAGACAAACTGTGTGAAGTTACAAACATCATCAAAGTTCTTAAGTCAAAAACCAAGGCTGAGTTGGAGCAGATTGAGATTCTGGACAGAACATAAACCATTTTGGAGATCAAGAAGGTTTTGCAGAGAAAAAAAAAAAAAACAAAACATTATTACTCAGTTAGAGACTAAGTTCCAAACCTTGAATATTTTTTTTCAAAGGTTTCATTTTAAGTTTAATTTACTAAACCGGAGAGGACTTCCAGGATTAGTGGTCACAAACTGGTTGATCAGTATAGAGGAATACTGTCAAAAGATTTATACTATAGCAACTGATAAAGCAAATTTTGTAGACATAAAGGGTCATATTACAGGAAAATAAATGTTAGAAGATTTAGATTTTGAATTGATAATTAAGCATGATATTAAACACATTTTTCTAAATAAGACCACTTTTGAGAAGTACATTGAGGTTGTTGAAGTTTACAAGAAATTAGTAAATCTTTCTATACCAAGTGAACACCGATGGGATCACTTGTGTGAAGTTATCGATTAAATTTCATAAAAAACTGATAGATAGCTGGGAAAAACGTTTTTGGGAACACATCATCAACAAATTCCTAAATAATAGTGCCAACACTTAGCATTTTTTAAACTGCTATAGTTTTGTACTATTTTTGTATTTTGTTTTGAAAAATATCTAGAATAACTTTTTGTATAAATAACTCCTCCTTCGAGTTATTAAGGGTTGAACCCTTGGATGAGCTTTGAGAACAGAATTGTAACCGAGTTGGAAATTTGCTTCAATTTAATGAAATGATTATGAATTTGCCTTCTATAGTTTGTCTCCTAGTAAGTTTTTCTTATGTTCTTATTTCATTATGTATTTCTTCGTGTATTTAAGTCTTTATGTAGAGATCTAGGTAGGATCATATTCAGTATCAGTCAATATTAAATCCCCTGTGAAGTTATAAACAATAATTAGGGGCTAGTTTATAAGACTATCTATTATTATAAACTCCTCTACATCAATTAATTGTCACACCCATTTGCATTCGTTTAAATATATTTTGTTCTATAGGAAATTTTGTTTTCATGTATTATTTTCTTATAACCAATCAAATATTTTGTTTGAATACTTATCAAGTTATATTTCATCAAGATTCTTCTATTCAATGATTATAAATCAATTAACTATAGCTAGACAAATAGCATCCCTTTCATCCAACTTAGTAATTGTTAAGGCTTAAGCACCTATTTTCAAATTATTCATAACATTGGTCATCCAAAAACTTTAAAAACAAATAAAAAAAATTAGATGCTCTAGCATAACTAACTGACCTAGAGTCATCTCATAGGACAACACCACCAATAAAACTATGAAAGGTAGCAATAATTTCAAGGGATGAACCCTAGAGAAAATCATAGGAAATTTCCATGAGTATTGGATGAAATTATGACAAGAACCATGAACCTAACATAAGAATACAGCCCACTCCACTACAACAGAGAAACAAAGTTTCAAATCTTAGTGGACACCCAGTGAAAAATCCTCGAAGGAAGTGATATGAAAACCATGGGAAAACAAACATCAGTCCACAAATCCTAGAGAGAAGTAGGTGAAAATCATGAATACCCCAGCGAGATGCATTACAAAAACTAGGAAACAAAAGGTAGCGATGAAAAAGTTGTACAACTCCAAGAAAAATCCAACACATGAGATGAACCTGACAATAGCACAAAACATAACCTCACATGAAGAGAACCTACAAAGACAAACAAACCCATCAGTTGGCAGGAGGCATGAAACCAGGGTGTTGAGTCAACTAGGGTTTCATCTGCTCCGCCTTCATCTGCCTTAACTCTGGTCCCCTTCATAAATCCTTAATTATAATTATTATTTTAGAAATTATAGAGTATTTTTGCAAGTTAATACATGGCTAACCCCATATGTTTGAGTAATGGGTGATGATATCACATCCTCTTCTACCATGGTGGTCAACTTGGTAGGTAAACTTGGAAGAGGCATAACTTTTTCATGCGAGCTCCAATTGACATGTAATTTGCACTATTAGAAAGGTATAACAGTGTATATCACTAATAGGGGTTGAACCTAAAGCTAATAAATTTTTGACCACAAAAAATGTTGCCTGATACCTCATAATGGATCCAGAAGATTTCAAACCCTAATTTTCCAAACAGACACTTGTTGTAAATGACCTTGAAAGTTAATTCCTCCATTTGTTTTCACTCTAAAAACTTGATGATAGATAAAAATAGTATAATGATCCAACCCTAATTATTTAACTATCAAAAATATATCTTAATATAAAAATAACGCCCAGTATATCAAAAATATTATTATATTAATCATATTAATTTCACTTTGATTTTTTCTTTTAAATATTATGTTGATAATTCATGAAATTATATATAATATTATATAATATATATATATATATTTAATATATACACACCACCAATCCTTACAAAAGTTTTTGCAAAATTAACATGCTTTATATAATTCCTATACTTAGTTATTACATTTAAATAAATGTATTCAAACATATTTCATCCAATAAAAAACTTATTTCTCAATGTTGCATATAAGTAGGACTTTGGACATTTGATATATATATATATATCATTATATAATATAGATATATATAATAGGGTAACATGAAAACTATATTAAATAAAAATTGTACATGGAGATATAACAAAGTTATATAGATATTAATTTAGTGTTTTTACATCAATTTTAGAAGAATCATCATCATGGTCTAGATATGGACCATCTATTCTATAACTATACTTAAATACATTAAATTAGGGAAATGATATTGTGTACTCTTTTTAAAAAACCCTTGAAATAAGACAAATTGACCTGCATGCATATTTAATCAAATTGAAAGAAACATGCTTCATGTTTGATGTGTTTGTTGAATTTTGTGGTCAAACAAAATGTCCAATGTGTCTACTATTTGGGTTTCCAGCTAGTCATTAAGGAACTAGTCAAAATGGCACTCTTGATTTTATTTGCAAGGTTATGGTAGGTGTGCTCCCTACTCAAGAATCTAATTCATCCATTACATAGTTATTGGAGGAGAAAACATGAAAATATCTTCCCAAATCTGATTGTATACACTATAATATTGAATGGAGTTGAGGGTTGCCTGGTGGGGGAAGTGCGATAATTCAGGTATGTTATGGTGTTTTTGGAAGTTCCCTATTATAATTAGATTTCCCATATGAAGAAATACCCTTATAGATATTTCATAGAGCAACGAGTAGGTCTATTCTTAGTTGTTGGAGGCATGTATGAGGCTACAAGAGAATGTTATGTCTATTATTGTTCAAGGGTGATAAATCGCCCTCCCTGCACCTACCATCCATATATATTGTATTTTTTTAACAAAATAATTAGTTTTCAATTAAAATGTTGTGTCTTTTCCTATAGATTTTGAAAATAAAAGGGAATAAATATTTCATGACAATATTTCTTTGGAAATTCATGATACTTAGTCAGTAGTGGTGTTTCCAAGAAGTCTAATATTTTTTCTACCTAAAGTTTCCTTCCTTGAATTGTTGTTGCAGGGATTAATGCATGGGTGGTTGTAGATAGAAAAACCCTCTAAGGTCTCCCGGGACCCAAGGCAGACGGAATTAGGTGACCCGCAATTGTTCAAAGATACATGTACATATTCATGTTACTCTTATAATCAACAATGTAAAAGAGGATGTACCTCTCAATCTCTACTGTAGCTTCGCCGAAGATCTCAATGTGGCAAAGGGAACACCGCTTCACCCGCTCCTAGAGGAGAACCTACACATATACAAGACAAGAAGTAACCTTAAAAGCATATACATATTGATGATTAAAATCATTAACATGTAAAAATATATAAATCTAGCATGCATCTAATAGAACCATCAATCTCGAATTCACAACAACATATACAGAAAAGAGTTTTCAACATCATCAAGTAGACAAAACAACAGAATATCTATATTACCAGATGAGATAAGAATAATTACAACCATGGTTACTGAATCAATTCTTCCGTTAGCTCCTCGACTCCTTTCCCCCTCTCTCTCAACTCTTCAACAACATAACAATATCAATCTCAAAATTATGGCCTCGATCTTTGTTACAATGTTCAAGCCTCTAATTTATAGATGAGGAGAGACTCTTTCCTTGCCAATTGCTTCATGAGTTATAATGAGGAAAAAAAATGGATTTTTCTTCTCTTTATTGTTCCTTTCCTTCCCGTGAAGCTCCGTTAGGATTAGAAGTGTCCTTATTTAGGAGTGAGGCAGATGTGTCTTACTTTCCGAGATGACATTTGAGTGAAAAGTGGATTATAAGTTAGTCAACTCGTACGTTGACATCAAAAATATCATAAATATCCAGTAATGATTCCCTTTAGGAAAACTAGAGCATTAACCTAGGGGCTAACACCCTTTGCTAAGTCATGAGGAGCGTTATAACTCCTTTTGTCTATTTCTAGGGTGCGTTACCCTCGAAAATGGGCCTACAACTTTGGTGTTTTCTTCAAGTCAAATCATCCTTCTCCTTTGAGCTAATGAGGAGGTCATTGTTTTACAAGATATGCCCCCTAAAGTGTGAGGTCAGAGACAGAAATGATGGCTTAAATACTTTATATAAGAGAGAGAGAGAGAAAGGATTGGAGCTTTGGAACTCCAAGAGACCTGAAAATAATAACATATTCTAAAAATAATAAATATGTCTTGAGTCATGCATTCCCACACTTAGTAGTTGTATTAGAGTGATACTTAGAAGATGTATAACTATCATGTTCACCAATAGGCACAATGTGCAAGTTGTATACTAATATGATCAATTTGAAGAGTTGTCTCTGAAAATAATATACACAGCTTGGTAGAGGAAGCAAGGTTGAGTGATGTAAGCCTCTACCCAAGGTATTGGTCACCACCTCTCTGAACGACATATTTATTCACATGTGAATAAAGGAGTCGAGTCAAACATGTGAGGAATCATTTGATTACCAGTCAATGATGAAAATTTTTAACAGATATGACGATGGCCACAGATAAGGATGATGGTTTGCAAGATGTCCAATACAAACTAGCGAGTGGGAAAAGTTTGTTGTCATCGAAAAATAATATAATTGTTTAGCTGGGAGCAAATTGTGCAAACCCCCAATCAAATGCAGGGTAACCTACCACTAAGGACTGCAAGTTCTAGGGTATTGATATGTTTCTGGATCTGCTTCCTAGATAGGATGTTCAAGTTAGTACGAAAAGATCTGTCAAAAGGGAGACAATAAGGTGTCCTACATCATTTAACATAAAATGGGACAATAATGATTGTTTTGGAGATATATTAGAGCAATGTGTCAAATAGATGGAGGGAAATTTCAAGCATATGATGGTATGGTTGATACAACAAGTAGAGGATAGATGAATCCCTTGAACAATAGAGGGCATGAAATAAAGGTTACCAAGAATCTTAGACTAATGAACACCAAAGAGTGTTAGGATATAGGGATGCAGGAACACAAAATTATGAAGGCTAAACTCATAGGATGGTAAGGTTAAATGAGAAGCTAACGAAGAGGTTTGTTGAGAGGGTTCTATGTTCAATGGATTGACTATATCCAAAAGATCCTTCAGAATATAGATATTGTGACACTATTCTGTCCAATTCTTATCCCATATTATTAAGTTTAACAAGTCCAAAATGGTAAACTCGATGGTATTTTCATATTTAGAGAGTCTGAAAAAGATCATAAAGGAAACTCCAAAGGGTACCTTTGTCATGGTTGATGACCGAGTGTGACAAAGGGTTAATAGTATACCAAACAGAGTTCCTTTTCCATAAGTTAGTTGATTGAGTCTGGATAAATTGATAAACGTATGATCAATACATGTATACCATATTTTATTATGAGTACGAAGAGACAAAGTTAACTCAATATTCTTCGTGAAACTTTAATGAGTCAGATAATGAAAAACTCGATAGAGCTTCATAAATTTTATCGAGTCAAATGAAGAAAACTCGATATATCTTTCTTTAGTTTAGGGAGTGAGAAGAAGAGATAAAAATAATTTCTTAGGTCTTATTTGTACGATTTTTACGAGTCCAAAGAATATAAATAGGGGGTTTTTCAGTTCAAGAGTGAGAAAAAGGCCAAAAAAGGAATTTTCTCATATCTTCTTCATAAGAGTTTTATGATCCCAAAGAAGGTAACTCGGGGTTTTTTGGATTAACGAGAAAGAAAAATACCGTAAAAAGAATGTTCGGTCTTATTCATGGTAGTTTAACAAGCTTGAAGAAGGAGACTCAAGTTTTCTCAAATTAACGATAAAAACAAATACCATAAAACGAATGCTCGTAGCTTCTCGATCTCATTCTCGACAATAGAAGGGTCTATGTCAGGAATTTACTCGTAATACCAAGGTAAAATATCATGAAATTCGTTAAAAGGGAAGGTGAAGCTCACAATTTCCTCAAGACTGTAGTTAGCTCCAATCTGAATGTTTTCCATGATATTTTTTTTTACTGATATATCGATGAGCATAGTCTTTGAAATATTACCCAAGTTACCTTTTGAATCCATTGTTTAGATAGTCATATAAGCTAAATTAACTATCTAAGGTGGGTCAAAAGGAAGATTTTGTAAAGGTGCCGTGTCCGAACTAGATATCGAAAAGCGGTGACGAGAATTTTCCCAAGGTCGCTCTTCTAAAGAAACGATCTCTTGAATAGCTTCATTCAAAGGCATGAATTCATTGAGGAGCTCGTTAGAAGGATCCATGATGGGAGAGGAAGTGGTACCATTGGCCGTAACCAAAGCAATAAAAGAATCATATGAAAATTCAATGTCTTGATAAGCTAATTTAACTAGTGAAAGTGACATATGTTCTCCATAAGATTGAATGTTTGAAGGGGGTGGGAGGATCTAGGGATCAATTGGGTCACGAGGAATGGTAGAGGCCATAGAAACTATTTGTGGAACCTTGGGAAGTGGGAGATGAAAGAAACCCAAAAGGTAGGAACCCTTTAAAATATCGGTACCTACACTGTCATAGGAGTCAGATATACAACCCACTAAGCGCATGGTGCCGCTAGGAATTGAGGAGTAATATGGGGTATAGAAGGAAAGTTGGCCCATTGTGACTATTTTCCCATCCAACAGTAAGAGGATGAGTGATCAGAATTTGGATTAGGGGCAAAACTTTGCTCAAAAAATAAATGTGTTTAGAATCTCTCAAAACATGAATGACCGCATTTGTCTTGGTGATACGATCCCAACGCGACTAGTTTCATTCACAACGATGTTCATATGAGGAAGTTAGAGCCCACTCACCGTTTCACCAAACAACAAGAAAATTTGCAGGTACTGCCAAATCAGCAGTCCGTAATGTTGACGTGGCAGGTGACTGGGCAGGTGACGTGGGAAATTTAATAGATTCTATGCCCAATGAGGGCTCACCAAATGTGACGGGGTGATTGGTTTTCAAGTTGGGGATTTGGTTAAATTTCATTGGTTAATTTTGGGCCAATGAGAGAATGCCATGTGCAAAGTCGTAGACCACCACGTGGCACCTCCCAACAACTTTGGTAGGCTTGGTGCGCAAAAGAGAAATTTTTTTTGGAGGCGTTGGGGTTCAACCCCGCGACCCACCCTCCACTACACATTAAGAATTAACATATGGTGGAATGTGTGCATTGTTAAAGGTTAAGCGCTGGAGGGTTAACGGATAACCACTAGCAGTAACTGCTAGCATTCACTAAATGTGACCACATTTATAAACAAGAAATTTATTTTTACCGCTTACAATTTGGGATTTAAGACTAATCACTAGTATTTAACCTCTCCACATGTGACCACTACAACACTTAACCATTAGCGGTTTACCATAAACATGGATTATGCGCTAATCACATTTAACTAATAATTAAACACACTTAACCATTAATTAAACCCACATTTAACTTGGTGGAGATTTTGGCAAATTCTGCCAAATCCAGAACAACCCCCAATTTTAGCGGGATTAACTTAAGTTTTCTAGATTTGGAGGAGGTTTCTAGGGATAAATTTTTTCTCTCATAACTAGGAAATTTTTGACCAAATGAAAATCAGAAAAAGGTGTTCTTAGATGATTTCAAAATTCTGAACACAATGGAACAAGTTTCAGAGGAAATGGGGCAATTTTGTATGTGATTTTTCCACATTGAAGTTTAAGGAAGCCTAGGGCCACCTGGAGAGGAGGTCAAGCCCAGAACATCTATGGTCCATTTGTAGAGTTTGGAGAGTCATGTTAGGAGTTTCTGGACACTCTGAGTCCATTGAATGAGGTTTCAGGAGTTTTATAGCATTATAAACAATACTTTTTTCCATTTTGAGTAAATACAGATGCCCAAGCCATGGTAGATGGACCAAGGAGATGTAGCCAAAGAGGGGTGAAATCCTTCATCAAAACACTATGTTAAGTGTCTATGTGATGGTTTGTTGTACTTTTCATTGCTGATGTTTAAAATTTTACTTTCATGCTATTATGCTCATAATTCAAACATAAAATGTGATATAAATTTACTTGTTTCCAATGACAAACACCATAAGAGAACCATGCACATGAAGAAATTGACAAGCATTTGTTTTTCAATCTAAAGTTAAAATTAGCACAGAAAAAGTAACATTCAGCTATAGTTCAAGTTAGTATCAGAGAAAAGGTTTATTTGCTTGATTTCTTGAGATTTGTGTAAGGATAATTAACAATGTGCAACTTTATGTGATGGCATCTTCAACAAGTAACTTTTTTAATCCATCTTCATTAGCAAGATTCTTTGATGAAGAGATGTTGCAAGAGTTTATCATCATGAGAGATATGGTGCAAGATTTGTATGAAGATAAGAAGGAGAACACTATACTTCAAGAGCAGTTGATGGCCATGAAGGAGGAGAAGGAATATCTTCTTGAAAAGATGCATGAGATGGAGATTTTACTCCATGATGCCAAGGAAACCCTAACCAAGTATGTGCATGGACATGAGGTATCTAATTCAAGTTTATCTTCAATTTAATCTCAAAATGAATGTTTTTGTGCTTTTGAAAGAGACACTAGAGGAATAGGGTCCAAATTATTGATCAATATGGGATATGAAGGTAGATGGTTAGGAAAACATGCACAAGGCATAGTTGAGCTAATTGTTGTTGAGGAAAGACCTAGGTATTTGGGTCGTGGTTATGCACAACATTATGGAGAATTATCCAAATCCAAGGAGGCACATTAAGGTTTTCCAAGAGGGAATTTCATTACATGTTCATTACCTCAAGCTTGTGAAGTTTGTGCTCATGAGGAATGGAAAAGTTTTATACCCGCTTTGCAAGAATATGCTCATAAGCATGCAACTAGTGGAAATGGCAAACAAAAGAATGTTGAAATCTCTAAGGACATTGAAACCATTGTTGGTATTCCAAAGAGAGCCACTACCTCATCGAATTCACCTCCTCAAGAAGGCAACAAAGGTGAATGCACAAGGTATAAATATGACTTTAATGAAGTTTCTTTTGATTATGATAAACACGGTGAATCTTCACATAAGAAATGGAGAGACGTTACATGTTCTTTTTGTGATTTGAATAACCATAATGTTTCAATATGTTGGAATATAATGGCCACATACAAGAAAATTTCAAATAAAAAGACATAGAAAACTAGAGGTCCATTAGGTAATGGAAACCATGTTGCGAAGAAGATACAATTATTTTGCACTCATTGCCATAAGTAGGGTCATATTGTAGACAATTGTTGGACTTTTAATTCAAGAAGTCATCCACGACATTTGAAGAAGGTGGAGAGATATTTTGGCGAAGATGGAAAAGAAGATTCCATAATTGATGTGGTTCAAGATGACTCACAAGATTATGTGCAACTGAAAGAAGCACCATGGAAATAGTTTGGTAAAAATGGTTTGATTTCTTATCCAAATAAGGCTTGCGTTTATTTTGTTGTTAGATGCAATTCTTTGCCTTAAAAATGCATTTCTTTGCCTTATCAATATATTACATTTATGTTGAATGTATGATGCAACTTGTATGATGAAAGATGTGGTAAGTGGAGTTCTATTTGACTCACTTTAATGCAGCAAAGAAGGCAATTTGTGGTTACAAGTTTGTATGTGAATGCATTTCTTTTGAAAGTATTCTTGAGGTTGCATATTTTCACCATGAAGGTGTGTGAAAGTCGAGTATGTTACTCATTTCATTTGCAGCAAAATTTTTCATTCTTGATGTTGCATATTTTTGCCATGAAGGTGTGTGAAAGTTGAGTATGTTACTCACTTCATTTGCAACAAATTTTTCATACTTGATGTTGCATATTTTTGCCAGGAAGATGTGT